>JARQOC010000004.1:200342809-200633206 GCA_033576535.1 Allobates femoralis | reverse complement strand
AAGTTAGGGTTCTCCTCACCTGGCTGGTTCTGAGGTCTCCTTGCTGAGCCTCTGCCTGCTGGTCTTGGATGTCTGTAGCTAAGCTGTGACCCAGTGCTCCTGCTATACATTCCTGCAGTAGTATGGCAGGCGGCTCAAGCCCTTCCAGTGTGCCTCTTCTCTCACCATTGTCCCTGGGCTCTTCTACGCTGCTGTGCTCCAAGTGCAGTGTTGGCCAGGAGACTTGGAATCTCCTGTCCTCTGGTTTTGGCTGCTGGGCCTAGAGTACTCTTGCAACCTCGGACCCCGGTGTCCAGTTCTGGCGCTCCGCTATGGGGTGAACACTGAAATTTAAGTGTATAAAGGCTTTTTTGAAGTAGCCCTCACCTCACCACTGCACCACCGTTTAATAGCAGCTTCATGGGTCTCTACCGGCTTTAAACCTTTAATGGCCATCTCCTTCAGGGTGTTAAAGTCTGCTTCTGGATTGCTTAATGACCACCAACGTACAGTCTTACTGTCCTCGGGGGATAGCAGTCCCCGAGAAAACTGTTCAATGAGGAGCTTGTTTTCGTCGGGTACACTGGTGGGGCTGACATGTATAAGGGTGCACAATGATTCTTCCAGACGCCAGGCACAAGCTCTTATGTCATCCCCCGACCTCTGGTAGCAGTGATGGAAGCACATGCGTATATCAGCCTCATTGCACTCCTCGAACGTAGCTCTCAGTTTATTAAAGATAGCAGATGCTGATCTGCGTTCAGCGGCAGACCAGGACGCACTTTCTTTCTCTGCTGCGCCAGTTAAATGTCCGAGTACCACTACCACAGCAGCGCGTTGTTGGCCGATCATCGCATACATATCTAGGACGCTATTGATTTTTCGCTTGAACTCATCCAGCGTATCAGGGCGCCCGTCATACTAGGGCAACCACTTGGCCCCTGGGGTGTATGGGAGTGACATCGGCATTATTGGGCGAGTGCACCCGGTGATGCTGGCAGTGCTACCGGAGGCAGCCATAGGTCTTTTGGTGTAATTCCTGGGATCAGCGTACGCACCGTCGTCGTCGCTGGAGGAGGCTGACATATTGGAGGCCCCCCTAGTGAATTACAGCCAGTTCTTAAAGAGTTAAACAGTTCGGGAGTTTCCAGACTAGGCCACAGCGCTCGGGAATGCTCAGCTGAGCAAGGGGCGGGCTTCAGTTTCGCGCTCTACAGGCTGGCACGCCCTCTTTCTTCCCGCTCTTCAGCGCAGTACTGACAGTGTAGTTTAAACAGTCACTCAATACAATCACTAACACGGCACACAGTACACGGTAATACCGGGCACGGGATCCTGTTCATGACGCCAGGAATAGATATGTTGCACCCAGGCTTTGAGGTACTCGGGTGTCAGGCTGCAAGGGTTAACGCTCTTGCTGTCACGGGGAGTAGTGGCCGCGCCTGACCCAGTGTCCTGGGCCTATCTTCCAAAAAAGGGGAATATGTACAGGGGATTATATACAGTGTTGTCGTGACTCCACTTGCAGTTTCTGGTGAGATGCCACCAGCGCTGCCACAGTCATGTCCTGTAACAGTTCCTTGGCTTTCTGATAATGTACAGGTGGAATAGGCCTGTACAGCTCTTTGATTGGTGGATGTGTACCTGTGGGGATATGATGTTGCACCCCTTTTATCCTACTAAAGTCAAGTGAATGCTTACTAAAGACTTGTTCAAACTCTTTGACTACCCGGTAAACACCTTGCTTTTCAAACACAGGAGTGGTGTCAGTTCCGACATGGAGCTGTTGGCACCAGTCCTCCAGTGGCCCCGTTGTAATATCAGGTTTTGCTCCTTTGGTATGGGGTAAGGCTTGGATCTCGTTATTAGTTACTGTGTACAATTTAGCAACAGTTGCATACCTGGGTAACTTAACCTCTTCACTGCCACAGTTTAAGATGCGAACTGGTACTCTCCCATTGTGTACATCAACCACCCCCCTGGCTGTCAAGAGTGTAGGTCTGTTCTCTGTGCTGATGGGCTCCACTAATGCCTGGTAGTCCTGCCCTCTCAGACCTATAGCTGCTCAACACCAAATCATCATTTCACTCATTGGGGGAATCACAATAGGAAACGGATCTGTCACCCGTGCTGTACCAATTTCGCCACCTGTAATTGTTACCTGTTGATGGTGCAGGAGGACTCTTATCTCATGCTGAAGGACCTTCCTCTGGCCAGGTTTGGCAGTATCTGCAATCTGTTGAAGCAAAGCAAAACTTCTCCCATGCAATTGCTAACAACATTTGTACCAAGTATTATATACGGGTCATTTGCATTACTTGATTCTGCTACTACTAGAACCCCTTGGTTTTGCAATTTCACTCTCCCCACCTTTATTGGTACTTCTCTAACACCCATTACAGTAATTGGTTCACCATTAGATGCGTTGAGGGTGAAGTCTATGGCAGGCTATTTCAGTTCTGCATCAGCCCAGTACTTTTTGTAAAGGATATAGTCACCTGTGATCCGGTGTCCAGCAGAGCATGTGTAATGATGCCATCTAGTATGATTGACAGCAACAGCCTCTGTCCAATGAAGGTCTGTAAACAGGTGGCTGGGCCCTGTTGAGTTACTCCTGAGGTTTGGCCCCAGCCCCCAGGGACTGCCCGTTTAAAGGACAGTTCCTGGTGATGTGGCCGATTCGATCACAGCGGCGGCAGAGGGGCTCTCCAGTGAAGTTGTAGCGGTCGGTGGTCCTCCCTCGGTACGCTGTGGCTTGCTTCGCTCTCATCCAGGGTACATCCTCCGGACTGTCAGCAAGTTGAATCAGCGGTTGAGGTCGGGGCTGGGGTCTTGGCGCTGGCTGGTGGCTCTGCTGCAGCTGTAGAGCTTCCATCACCTTGGTTATGTTATTGCTCATTTGTCATATTTAAGCACGCAGAGTCATACTTGTCAGGCTGAGCAGATTGTACATTGTGCGTAGCTGAAGACATGGGTTCTGGTTTCGGGGTAGCCTGCGCCTCACCACTGCACCACCATTTGATGGCAGCCTCATGGGTCTCTACTGGCCGCAACCCTTTTATGACCATGTCCGTTAGGGTGTTAAAGTCAGCTTCCGGATTGCTCAGTGACCAACGCACAGTCTTATTGTCCTCGAGGGATAGCAGCCCCCAGGTGAATTTTGCAATCAAGAGCTTATTTTCATCAGGTACACTGGCAGGGCTGACATGCTTAACGGCTTGCAATGCTTCCTCTAGGCGCCAGGCGTAAGCTCTGATATCTTCTCCTGGCCTCTGGTAACAGTGATGAAAGCGCATGCATATATCAGCCTCATTGCACTCCTCAAAAGTAGCTCTCAATTTGTCAAATATTGTGGCCACTGATCTCCGTTCAGCAGCAGACCAGGACTCACTCTCTTTTTCTGCTGCGCCAGTTAACTGTACGAGTAATACAGCAGCGCGCTGCTGACCGGTCATCGCATACATGTCCAGGACACTAGTGATTTTTCTCCTAAAAACATCCAACATATCAGGGCGACCATCATACTGGGGCAACCACCTAGCCCCCGGAATGTATGGGACAGAGATCGGCATGATCGGGGTGACTCAGCCCAGTGCGCTGGCAGTACTATTAGAGGCAGCCATGGTTGCTTTGGGTTAATTCCTAGGGTCAGCGAATGTACTGTTGTCGTCGCTGGAGGAGGCTTACATGCTGGAGGCCCCTTTAGTGAATTACAGCCTAGTGTTCAAATAGTTAATCAGTTCGGGAATTTCTGGACTAGGCCGCAGTGCTCGGGAATGCTCGGCTGAGCGAGGGGCGGGCTTCAGTGTCGCGCTCTACAAGCTGACACACCCCCTTTCTTCCCGCTCTTCGGCACAGTAATGGTGGCATAGTTTTAACAGTCACTCAAAACAGTTGAAATCACGGCACACAGATATCCTGTTTGTGATGCCAGAAATATATATCAAGCTCCAGGCCCTGGGGTACTCGGGTATCAGGCTCGGAGGGGTTTGCGGGGATGTCACGGGCGGCGGTGCCTGAGCGACACTTCAATAGAGGGGTTATGTACAAGGAAAAAAGTTATTGTCACATGACGCCACCTGTAGTACCTGGTGATGGGTCACCAGCACCGCCACAGTCCTCCGGAGCTGGACCTCCGGGGCAGCATAGAGAAAAGGGGCAGCTTGGAGTGGGACTTGAGGCCAGGGTAAGAAGCAGTAAGGTAGTCTATAGGGAGGCTGGGGACGGAGAGGAATAACGCACACAATCTAAAGAAAATCTCTTTTACCTTTTACTGATGGTATTCACAGGTAAAGATGTCCACAGCACTGTCGGGTGACCAGGTGCACAGTGAGTCTCCACAGCAAGTGGGTATAAGGCCTCCTCAGGTTGCCTGCTGTCACTGAAGCCCTGTCTGTATGCAACACGACTGGCCTCCTCACTTTCTCTGGTCCTCTCTCTCTCCTCCTGCGCGGTCCACGGGTTACCCTCTCTGATCACTGCTGTGTGATTCCACACTACGGTGTCTGGCTCCCTCTTGCTGGGTAAGCAGGAGGACCGGGTGACTGAAGTCTCCACAGTGTGCCGGGGTTTTCTGCAGTCCTAAAGTGTTCCTGCAGGTGAGGATCCCCGAAGTCCGGTACGTCTTGGGTAAAATTCCACTAGTTCCTCTACTCCCTTGGCTAAGCTCTGTGGCTTCTGTCTCCACTCCTAGGCTTGGCTCAATGGCAGAAGGGCCACTCTGGGTCAATAGTTCGGGCCTAACCGTAGCACCGATCACCAGGACGTCTTCGCAGCTCTCCTAGCGTCTGCACACTAACTAGCTCCTCCCCCAGCAGCAGTATTTATAGGGGATCTCACCTAAATTCAGTGAGTCTAGCTCCCCCTACTGTGCCGGGGTGGAAGGTGTTGCATGTAGTAGGTACCTGCTGTGGAAACCCAGCTGTGCAGTAGGGAAGGCTGTGGCTAATTGCGTGAGCAGGGCGTCACAATAGCTGGGCACAGGATGGCGGACACAGGAGGCCTGGGACAAGGATGGCCGGCACAGGAGGGCTGGTCACAGGAAGATCGGGCAGAGGAGGCCAGGCACAGAATGGTCGGGCACAGGAGACCGAGCACAGGCATAGGATTGCCAGACACAGGATGGTCGGGCACAGGAGGCCAGGCACAGAATGGCCGGGCACAAGAGGCCGAGCACAGACATAGGATTGCTGGACACAGGATGGTTGGGCACAAGAGGCCAAGCTCAGGATGGTCAGGCACCGGATGGCTGGACAAAGGAGGCCCAGGTACAGGATGGTTGGGCACGGGATGGCTGGGCAAAGGAGGCCCGGGTATAGGATGGTCAGGCACAGGAGGCAAGAGGTCGGGCACAGGGTAGTTGGTCACAGGATGGCCGGACCAAGGAGGCCCAGGTACAGGATGGTCAGGCACAGGAGGGCTGGGCAATGGATAGCTGGGCACAGTAGGTCGGGCATGGGATAGCTGGGAACTGGATGTTCGGGCACTGGATAGCTGGGCACTGGAGGGCCGGGTACAGGATGATCAGCGCGGGAGATCGGGCATAGGATAGCAGGCTCAGGATGGCTGGGCGCAGGATGCAGCCAAAGACCGGGTACAGGATAGCTGGGCACAGACTGGTCTGGCACAGGATGGCCAGGCATAGAATGGCCGGGTGCAGGATAGCACAGAGGGTTGGGCACAGGCTAGCCGGGCACAGGATAGTTAAGCACAGGATGGCCAAGCAAAAGGGTGACTAGGCACAGGATGGCTGGACACAGGATGGCCAGGCAAAGGTTGGTCAGGCACAGAATAGTCGGGCACAGGAGGCTGAGCACAAGCACCGGATTGCCCGGTATAGGAGGCAGGAGACCAGGCACAGGATGGTCGGACACAAGAGGCCGGGCACAGGAGGCTGAGCACCTGATGGTTGGGCACAAAAGGCAGTAGGCCAAGCACAGGCTGGTCGGGCACAGGATAGAGGGGCACAGGAGTCCCAAGTACAGGATGGCCAGGCACAGAAGGCAGGAGGCTGGGCGCACGATGGTTGGGCACAGGATAGCTAGGCACAGCATGGCCGGGTACAGGTGGTCCAGGTACAGGATGGCTGGGCTAAGGAAGGCCGGGCACAGGAGACTGGACACAGGATGGGCGGGCACAGGAGGCAGGCAACCGGGCACAGGATGGTAGGCACGCAACCGGACAGGATGGTTGGGTATGGGAGGCCGGGAACAGAAAGGTCAGGCACAGAATGGCCAGCACAGGAGGCTGGGCACCGAGTGGCCTGGCACAGGATTACCATTCACAGGATCGCCATGCACGGAATGGTCAGGCACAGGATAGCCGGACACAGGAGGCCAGGCACAGGAGGCAGGAGACCAGACACAGGATGGTATAGGAGGCAAGGAACAGAATGGTCAGGCACAGGCTGGTTGGGCATAGGATGGTCGGGCACAGGCTTGTTGAACACAGGATAGGATGGCCTGGCATAGGACAGCCATGCACAGGATGGCTGAGCACAGGAGGCCAGGCACAGGATATCGGGCACAGAATGGTCAGACCCAATATGGCCAGGCACAGGATGGTCGGGCACAGGAGGGTTGGGCAGAGGATGGTTGGGCACAGGAGACCAGGCACAGGATGGTCTGGCACAGGAGGCCAAGCATGGGATGGTGGTGCACAGGGTAGTTTGCCACAGGATGGCCGGACAAAGGCAAAGAAGGCCTGGGTAAAGGAGGCAGGGCACTAGATGGGCAGGCAAAGTAGGCCAGGGTACAGGATGGCCAGCACAGGAGGGCTGGGCACAGGATAGTCGGGCACAGGATAGCTGGGTTCAGGATGGTCGGGCACAGGATAGCTGGGCACAGGTTAGTCAGGCACAGGCTGGGCTGGCACAGGATGGTCGGCCAGAGAAGGCCAGGCACAGGATGGTCGAACACAGAATAGCTGTGCATAGAATGGTCGGCACAAGATAGCTGGGCACAGGATGGTCGCGCACAGGAGGCAGGAAGCACAGGCTGGTCGGGGACATAATAGCTGGGCACTGGACAGCCGGGCACAATATAGCTGGGCACAGAGGTCAGGCACAGGATGGTCAGGCACAAGATGATAGGGAACAGGATAGCTTGGCCACAGGATGGCCGGGAGCAGGAGGCCGGGCACGGGATGATCGGGCACAGGACAGCTTGGGCACAGGATGGCCGGGAGCAGGAGGCCGGGCACGGGCTGTGACACAGCCGTCCAGACACCAGTCCTTGGGAGGATGCGGCGCTCAGCACCAGCTGAGTATTTACGGGGTTTAAACCGCCAGCCAATCACAGCTTGTTTCTGTCTCAGCCTACACGTCGCCACACGTTCTATCTCCCAGTTGACCCCGCCCCCAGTCACTGGCTGGCTCTGCCGCGCCACCTGCCGGGCGCTTGTGTCCAGGACCATTGCGCGGTGATAGACAGGTGGCGGAGCCAATGCCCCGGAGCCCGCTGGTGTCATTCACCGGTTTTTCTCCTTCATAGCGTTGTAGCGCCCCGGAGGGAAGGCGGAGTCCAGCCCGGTGATGTCACACGTCTTGAAGACAAGGGGGTTGTCTCTCGGTTCTGCAGGGTGAAGTAAGACGGGATCGGATGCTGTGTACGAGCCTGGGATTGGAGCTGCTGCAGCAGCTAGATGCGATGTATGGAGGATGAGGAGCACGCATGATCGGGTAAGCTGTGCAGGATGCTGGGCATTGTAGTCCGGGGCTGCAGTGCAGGGACACTCCGCATTGTGTGATCACCTTGAATGGATGGATGTTGGGTGAGAGTTGTCTCTGCAGCACCAGTCTCTGCTGTGACCTCCAGCCCAGTGTGATGATGCTCCTGGGATCTCATCATGTATGGGGATCACATGTCACCTGCAGCAGGGATCATCCATCCTCCTACATGTCTCATCATGGGATCCTGTGTACACGGATGTGTGCTGCTGTCATACACTGTCCTATGTGAACATCCATTGTGGTGTCACATGCTATGTACCTACAGATGCTGTGGAATAACTGGGTATTTTTTGTGGTGTCATGTGATGCTGATAGAGGGTCACATTGTGGCCATCACATGTTCTCGTAATATTGGGTGTATGGTGTCCGCGTTGTCATCAGCGCCAAGCTGTATACACCGCCAGACTGTGCCCTATTTATAATGGTGCCATCGGGCTCTGTCTCCACTACAGAATGTTGCCAGCCAGGTGGCAACCCTACCTACTGGTATGCCAGTCTGGCCAAAATGATGTCAGATAGGTTTGTCTAGCTTAATATTGTCCATTCCCATTTAAGGCCCAGTTACACACAGATAATTGTGCAGATATTGTTCACAGATCTCTGGTTGCAGTGAAATCATGGACACATTGTTACATTTTGTTGCCGTGTACAAATATAACAATGTGTCCATGATTTCACTGCAACCAGAGATCTGTGAACAATATCTGCACAATTATCTGTGTGTGTAACCGGGCCTTTGGACTGAATGCCTGGCAGATACCAGCAGGTGTTGGGCTACCTTGGTTGTGGCTGATGGTGCCTCCATCCACTAGACCACCCTGTGATAATCTACAGGGTATGTGATATGTTGGCCAGCATCTGTGTATTGTATGTGGCCTGGGCACTGTCCATGGTACGTAAGGCCTGGAGATGATGATGATGATGATGGTGTGGGGGGAAATGGTTTACAATATTCTTCTAAATATAAAAGTTGTAAATTGTTCCATTTTGTGAGCGATCACTTGGAACCATCTCTTCCAGTGTAAACAATATGGTGTTCACTCAGGAGCAGTAGAGGGCCCCTGTGTGAGAGGAATATATGGGTCATATGCAGTCACGTAATGCACTGTTACATCTCCTCTGGAGGTGGTAGTGCCTCCTCACCTCTGGGGCCCCTGTGTGAGAGGAATATATGGGCCCTGTGCAGTCACATAATGCACCGTTCTACCTGTTTGGAGGTGGTAGTGCCCCTCACCTCTGGGGCCCCTCTGTGAGACTAATATATGGGCCCTGTGCAGTCACATAATGCACCGTTCTACCTGCTCTGGAGGTGGTAGTGCTCCTTCACCTCTTGGGCCCCTGTGTGAGAGCAATATATGGGCCCTGTGCAGTCACATTATGCACTATTATATCTCCTCTGGAGGTGGTAGTGCCCCCTCACCTCTGGGGCCCCTGTGTGAGAGCAATATATGGGCCCTGTGCAGTCACATAATGCACCGTTCTACCTGCTCTGGAGGTGGTAGTGCTCCCTCACCTCTGGGGCCCCTCTGTGAGACTAATATATGGGCCCTGTGCAGTCACATAATGCACCGTTCTACCTGTTTGGAGGTGGTAGTGCTCCTTCACCTCTGGGGCCCCTGTGTGAGACTAATATATGGGCCCTGTGCAGTCACATAATGCACCGTTCTACCTGCTCTGGAGGTGGTAGTGCTCCCTCACCTCTGGGGCCCCTGTGTGAGACTAATATATGGGCCCTGTGCAGTCACATAATGCACCGTTCTACCTGTTTGGAGGTGGTAGTGCTCCTTCACCTCTGGGGCCCCTGTGTGAGAGCAATATATGGGCCCTGTGCAGTCACATAATGCACCGTTCTACCTGCTCTGGAGGTGGTAGTGCTCCCTCACCTCTGGGGCCCCTGTGTGAGACTAATATATGGGCCCTGTGCAGTCACATTATGGACTGTTTTACCTGTTTGGAGGTGGTAGTGCCCCCTCACCTCTGGGGCCCCTGTGTGAGACTAATATATGGGCCCTGTGCAGTCACATAATGCACCGTTCTACCTGTTTGGAGGTGGTAGTGCCCCCTCACCTCTGGGGCCCCTGTGTGAGACTAATATATGGGCCCTGTGCAGTCACATAATGCACCGTTCTACCTGTTTGGAGGTGGTAGTGCCTCCTCACCTCTGAGGCCCCTGTGCGGCTGCCCAGCATGCACTAATGTGATGTCTACCCCTGTGTTCATTTATATATTGACTTTTCATGGCTGTGTGAGGAGGTTATTTTAGTTGCCAGATTAATTGCAGAAATGCCTCAAAGATCATTTCTATGGGGGTTGTTTTTGCAGCCAGTGCATGAATTTCTGCAGGCTCTATTTAGATGAATATAATAAAGATGGTGGGCACACCGAGTAGATGAAGGCTGGTCTCTAGTGGTAGGGGATGTCCAATATGAATGTAAAATATCACGACACATGGGCAATTCAGCTGAAATATACTTTATTAAGGAAATGCAGCTGTATTTCTGAACGTGGCCAGTGTTCCGGTTGCTGTGCAGTATACATACCCCTTGCTTCTTCATCTTGCCGTGACTAGGGTTTGGGCACTGAAACTTTGGCCATTTTCACTGATAGACTGCTGCATTTCCTAAAGCATATTTCAGTTGAGTTGCCCATGTACTGTGATATTCTACTTTTCTATTTAGATAAATGGCATCTGTCTAATGTGAATAGACCTTAAGGCTGTTTGTCTATATAACATCTTCTAGCCACAACTATTTCTCCGAAATCTCCATACACATGCACACTTGGCTGAGTATGCACGTGTTCTCATTAGGAAGAGGTGAATAAATTGCTTCTTTCTCCCTGTCCTTTCTTGGAGAATTTACAGCAGATTCGTTATCACCAAAGTCAGGTAATACCTAAAATCACAGATAACACCTCCTATACATATTGGTACCTTTACACGCCGCTACAGGATGGTGGAAACAACCGGGTAGATGAGAGAAATGTATCTTGCACCGCCAAATCAACCCGAGGTAGCGGCGTGTGAAGGCGGTTGTTGCCACCTGTCACTTGCGGCACCTGTTTCAGAGCAGTGCTCTAAAACAGGTTGATTTCAAGGCGATGGTAGCGGTCTGTAACAGCGTGTAAATAAGGAACAAGAGGGTTGTTTCGACACCTTGCTATCTACCTGGGGCGTGACACAGGCTCCGGGAAAACGCCCCCCTTCAGCGATCATTGGAGGCAGCTCCTGCGTTGCGATTGGTAGTCGCTGCACACGGCGGCATATTTAAGGAGCTGACCAGTCACACGACACAATTGCTCGAGCGTCATGTATTAGTCAGCCTCCTGCGCTGACTGGCCAATCATGATGCTATTGCTTTGTCCTATCAGCGTACGAGCATCTCGTAATCCACAATTCTGGCACGCCAATGTGTTGTCCCTGCTGCACCAGGTCCGTCTATATTACCTTGTTGTAGTGGCGTGTAAATGGAGTAAGGTGCTCTGCAGAAGGTAACTTGTGGCACCCGGCGGTGTATCCAGAGATAGATGTAACCTACTGTAGAGCACCTTGTTGCGGCGTGTAAAGGTGGTGCGGGTACTGTTTTCAACCGTTTGTGCGTGCTCGTGCACGTGAAGCACCTGGTTGTTTCCACCATCCTGTAGCGGCGTGTAAAGGTACCATATCAGATAACACAGAATCCACCAGTCACATTCGGTATTATAAGGGTACCTTTACACGCGGTTCTATCTTGTTGCTGTGTACTGCAACCAGTAAGTTACCTGTAGCCAACCTAGAAATGTAGCCGCGTGCAGAGGTGTAACTACGTTTTCTGGCACCCGGGGCAAGGATTTATATATTATTTATATATATGTATACATCAGACAGGCACACTATGAGGTGTATATATATGTATACATCACCAGGCAGGCACACAAACTATGAGGTGTATATATGATATACACACCTCATAGTGTGTGTGCCTGCCTGATGTATATATATATATATATATATATATATATATATATATATTTATATATTATACACAATCATCCAAAATAGATAACACCGGGCACTAAACGCTTATAGTTAGGGCGGGCTGTGACACTTCTGCAGCTGTACCTGGTGGTGCTGGCTCTTGATAGCGGGAATCAGCAATACAAAAGAAAACAATGTCCGCACTCACCGGTAGTTGATCTTGAAACTTTTTAATTCCTGTTCACATCAATGAACAAAGTAAATCAGCAAGGGAGGTAGTGCAGGGGCGAAGGACGACGGCACGCCGTTTCGTGGTTGTGTACCGCTTAGCGGACCCGTGGAAGCAGTACACAACCGCGAAACGGCGTGCCGTCGTCCTTCGCCCCTGCACCCCCTCCCTTGCTGATTTACTTTGTTCATTGATGTGAACAGGAATTAAAAAGTCTCAAGATCAACTACCGGTGAGTGCGGACATTGTTTTCTTTTGTAGTGCTATATATATATATATATATACACTTCAGGTATATATATGTATACATCAGACAGGCACACTATGAGGTATATATATGTATACATCACCAGGCAGGCACATACTATGAGGTATAATATTATACCTCATAGTGTGTGCCTGCGCCTGATGTATACATATATATACCTCATAACCCCAGCTGGGCCAGCCCAGGACAGGCACCCACCCACAAACCCCCCCCAATCCCATCCCCCCGCCTGTTTAGTTTACTTTATTACCGGAACGGATCAACGGAAGACTCAGTCTGAGTCAGGAGGAGGCAGGCACAGCAGCTCCTCGGCACTTCTCCTCTCCGTCCCAGACTGTGCGGCGCGCCGGGTGACGTCAGCCGCAGCGCGACGTGCCCGGGGGGCGGGTTTGTGTACACACAGCTCTGCGGCCGCCCGTGCACAATATGCGGCGAGGGAGATTAGTTCCGGCGGCGGCGCTGCAGTGCCACCGCCGACGCCTGGTCACCTGATGATGGCACCGGCGCCCTCCACTGAGTGGCGCCCGGTGCAAGAGGTCCGGCTGCACCCCCCTGGATACGCCCCTGGCCGCGTGTAAAGGTACCCTAAGAGCTAACCCTTCTCCACCCTTCACAATGATTTTCACATGCTTATTAGATACTTTAATAAAATAAGATATGGATGGACAGAGTCTTATTATTGTGGCTGATGTTCATGTATATTTCCTGAAACTGTACTATCAGGGCACCAAAATGCAAAGTATAAACATGGCTTCTAAATTGATTACCGTATATACTCGTGTATAAGCCGACCCGTGTATAAGCCGACCCCCCTACTTTTGCCCCCAAAACCTGGGAAAACCTATTGACTCGTGTATAAGCCGAGGGTGGACCCCAGCACAGGTATACAGCCCCCAGCAGTGTGGTATACAGCAGCCTCCCCAGTGGTATATACAGGCCCCAGCAGTGTTACAGCAGCAGCCCCAGAGGTGTATACAGCAGCAGCCCCAGTGGTGTATACAGCAGCAGCCCCCAGTGGTGTATACAGCCGGTACCCCAGTGGTATACAGGCCCCCCCTTGCTTCTGGCAGACCTGTAAATGAAAAGATCATTATACTTATCGTGTCGCTGCCGCCGCCGCTCTGTCACCGCCACTGCGCTATTCCGGGTCTTCATGCTTCCTTCTCCGGCGCACAGGAAATTACGTCATTTCCTGTGCGCCGGAGAAGGAAGCATGAAGACCCGGAATAGCGCGGTGGCGGTGACAGAGCGGCAGCGGCAGCGACACGATAAGTATAATGATCTCTTCCTTTACAGGTCTGCCAGAAGGAAGGGGGGGCCCTGTATACCACGGGGGGGGGGGGGGGGGGGCTGTATACCACTGGGTACCGCTGTATGACTCGTGTATAAGCCGAGGGGGGACTTTTCAGCACATTTTTTGTGCTGAAAAACTCGGCTTATACACAAGTATATACGGTATATCTTTTTGTGGAAGAGTTGGGTCATAATGAAAATGGAATCAGTAGTTCTGTTTTACAACTTGTCCAAAGTGCATAACTTGGTGAGTTACGGTATATATATCGGAGAGGTTCTTGCTATTGTGGCACCCCTGCTGGGGACACATCCGGTGCAAAGAGGGATTTACACTTTGGTACCCACAGCACACAACACCTACCACCCCAGACCTGGAGGGGGAGCTCTACTGGCTGCCTTAAAGGGAACCTGTCACCCGGATCTAAGTGCCTACACTATCACTACCTGTCCCTGCACCTTCCTAGCTGCTCCCTATCTATCCCTCTCTGAGCTAAATCCGCCCTATAAAACAGCAGAAAAATAACTTATAACTTATAGCAGTCCTTGAGGCCGGGGACTGGAAAGGCGGGCCCAGGCTCCATTCTGCCCCTCCTCGATGCAGCAGCACACTCCCCGTTGGGCAGCATTATTCTTTCTTCATCGCCGCCTCCTCCATTTGGAATCTCCCGCTTGCTTTACACCTATCATGTTGTGGTGATGCGACCTCAATGTGTCCCCTGACCGGGACACAGCATATGGGAGATTGTATCTTCTGCTCGTTAGCAGCACACACGGGGTTAGCTGCTACTGGAGCTGAGTGCTGATTGAAAGCACTGACACCCAGGTGTGCGGGTGAATAGGAGATGATATGAGCTGCCCTGGGCTGTGTTAGGTGAGAGTGGAGTGTGTCAGGACAGCAGCAGGAGCTGCTGTGTAGAGGGCTGTGTGAAGATTTAACACAGCCTGTGAGCTCTCTCAGAGTGGACCGTTCATGAGGCTAATGAGCGGACGGTGAGGAGAGAAAGGTTGTGTGCTGACCTAACACAGCCTACCGGGGGAAGGTACATAGCTTCTATATAAGCTGTTGGGATTGTTTGAGGTTGTACTTGGCTGCGCCCTGGAACCTGGAGGTCTGTGAATACCTGAACTGTGCCATTAAACTGTGTGCTGTGTGAGTAAATACCTGAGTCACTCAGTACTCAGCTCTAGTAGCAGATAACACTGTGTGTGCTGCTACCGAGCAGAAGATACAATCTCCCATATGCTGTGTCCCGGTCATGGGACACATTGAGGTCGCATCACCACAACATGATAGGTGTAAAGCAGGCGGGAGATTCCAAATGGAGGAGGCGGCGATGAAGAAAGAATAACGCCGCCCAGCGGGGCATGTGCTGCTGCATCGAGAAGGGCAGAATGGAGCCTGGGCCCGCCTTTTCAGTCCCGAGCCTCAGGAACTTCTGTAAGTTATAAGTTATTTTTCTGCTGTTTTATAGAGCGGATTTAGCTCAGAGAGGGATGGATAGGGAGCAGCTAGGAAGGTGCAGGGACAGGTAGTGATAGCGTAGGGGCTTAGATCCAGGTGACAGGTTCCCTTTAAGCCAGATCCCCTATAAAAGATGCAGGCCTGGGGGGAGGAGTCAGTTATGCAGTTAGGCAGTTAGTCTGCTCTGAGCAGTGAAGTCCAGTGAAGCAGCCTAGAGAAGGTGCTGGAAAGACCCGGTTGCTGGGCAAAGCAAGGCCCAGAAACAAGGGACACTGACCCGCTGTGGAGCACCCCAGAGAGAGGGACAGAGGCCAGTGGAGGAGTAAGGAAAAAGGACAAGGGACCAGATATATGATCCCTTTAACTCACCCGGACACCGGAGTCCGACCCTGCAGGAGAGACACTGAAGCAGGAAAAGCCCTGTGAAACCAGGAGAATCTATTCCCCTGAGGTACTAACTTAATAGAGACACTCAAACCTGACTAAGCACAGGACCAGGGGCCCGAGAGGAGTGTAGGGACCCCACAGAAGGCCCTCATTGTCGTTACAAGTAAAGCCCTGAGAGGGAAGAAAGCGGCAGTTCAGTTATAGGCAGGACTTACCCCAAACCACCGTACACAGTAGCAGAGGAGGCCTCACAACTCTCAAGGTGAAAGCCCCAAATTGCACCGAGAACCTGGTTCCCTCTTGGACCGTACCTGTTCGGACATCAGTAAAGAGGTACCGAAACAAAGACTATTGTGTGTGTGAGTCTGCTTCCCCGCCGCTGCCCACAGCGTCTCCCACAAGCCGCTACTACAACTCCCCTCATCCACCCTCGCTGCCCTGAGGTAAAGCTTCACCTGTGGGGAGCTGTACTACCCTGAGCTGCACCACCATCACCTCAGCGGCCGACCGCAGCGCTGGTATCTACCGTTACCAGGAACCACAGGTCGCATCAGACACTACTACCCCCATCCTCATCACCATTCCCCCTAATCCCCGTCACTGAGGGTCCAGGGCACGGAACCGGGAACCGACTAGCCGTGATCCCCCATCGAAGCAGCCGTCCTATCCCGGGATCTGAGTATCCCCCTACCCTGTTGACCGCCTCACTATATGATAGGATATGCTTCTATTTCCTATAGGTGTTTGGCTCAATATATAGCATCATTTTCATATCATTCCTCGGAGCGGTTTATAATTGTATATTTACAGTTTCTCTACATTGTGACCAGTCCTCGAATGGTAATAAAACATATTTACTAAGAATTGTGATATAAATGAGCAAGTACTACAAGAAAGCAGCTACTCTGTAGACATTGGCATCCTGTTTTCCAGGTAAATGGGGGGTGAAGATAAAGGCCACGGTCAGCACATCCCCTCAGACCATGTGTTCACTCAAAGTGAAAAACAAGTCATTCTTGAGACACCCCCTTTCCAAATAGACAAAACACTGTTTTTCCGCCTTTCTTTCGACTGATCGCTAAACATCTCTGTGATTCCTTCCTGTAAAAATTGACAGTACTCTCTGTTTTACAATACCCCAAACTACAGCAGATGAAGTTCAGAGATCTTGATTATTATCAAAATTGTTTGGTCTGAAATAACAATGTATTTCAAGGCATATATACAGTTATCTATCTCACTTTTACGATTAAGGGGCTTTACCCGTTGAAAAGGGTTAACGCCAGTCCAATGTTTTTTCTCCCTATATGATTGTGGTCACTGACACTCTCTGATAATCCAGGAGAGGCAGACGTGATGTCAGTGATTGCACTACATGCACAGTTGGTTGTTGTGTCCAGTACACACCAAAATAGGTGAGTGAGATTCCACTAAAGGCCGCTTCACACGCTAGAATATCGTTAACGATATCCTTGAAATGTCACGGATTTGTGAACGTTCCCATGATATAGTTAGTGCGTCCTTGCGTGTAAACGAACGATGTAGGAAGGAAAAATCGTTGAATCGTTCATCCAAAAAATGAGATCCTGACCTCAAATCTATCGTTTGTCGTCCAATTAACGCAGCTTGAAGAAGCCACATCGTTCAGTGTGACACCTTATTGAATGATGTCATTCAAAATTCTCCTATTCCTGCTGCTTTAAAAGATCGTTCAGTCCTTGCTCTCCTATTTAACTGGTGCGTTGCCGAATGGGATATCGTTAACCATATCCTTGTGTGTGACAACGCACTAATGATGTCGGAATGATCACCGTCACGTGATCGTTCTGAGGATATCGTTAACGATATCCTAGCTTTTAACGGCACCATAAGGGTAATTTCACATCAGTGTTTTTTCACATCCAGCAGAATTCCGCTTTTTTGAAGAAAAAAAAAAAAACAGTTCCCGGCAACATTGTGTCCTGACCAATGCATTTGTAATGGCGTTTCAGAAATGTGGTTTGACTTGTGGTGTCATCGGGATCCGGAAAATTCAGCACTTCAGGCTTGTCTTAAAACCGGAGCAGCATTTTTTGTCCGGTGCCTGAAAAAAACACTGATGTGAAAGTACCCTAAATACCTCAAGTAGAAAAGATCTAGTTTTGACAGAAAAACCTGAACTGAAAATATCACAGATGTGAAAGATGCCTAAGGGTGCCTTCACACTGGCAGCCATTTTGAACTGTGTGGATCCGCCATAAAGAGGATGCCCACAGATCAGATTTCAGCCCTGTTGTATTTGAATTTGGATGGAAAACAGGATGGACAGGCACGGATCTAGACCATTTTGTTTTTAACAGAGTTGCCAGAGATAGGGGTGGAAGGAGCTGTACCTTGCTCCTGAGCATGTACGGATCCGTGATCCATAGACATCCATGTTATTTGAGACAGATCTGTGTCTGTCCATTGGTGTCAGTGATTTTCAAAGCAGCCCAAAATCAGAACAGTCTCAGATTCTGGGTGCATGAAAAATACTGACGCAAATAGATCCCTAACAAAACTGACACACACGGATAGCCACCTAGGACCAATCCATGCCTATAGGGATACATGGGAGGCCAAAACTGATCCATGGCTATGTTTTAAACTGGATAGACACTGATCAGAAATGATGTAGTGTAAATGCAGTCTCCACCTCTACCTCTGGATACATTGTTGCTATGTACTGTCCTTCACTTGGTGACATTCCGAATGTTTTTAATCTTTAACAGTACTTTATTGCAGAGGTAGAAGAGCTAGGTATGACCAGGTATGGACAATCAGTGTAGGAGGTCCTTTAGGAGCTAGCATGTGGTTAATGAGTGAAGTGGTGGTTTACAAAGGAATATACATATATATCCATTGTAAACCACCACTTGAATCATTAGCGATTTGTTATGGGTCTTTTCAAGTCCAAGCGGGGGAGATACCCAGCAAAACCACACACTAGCTCCTAAAGGACCTACAATGCTTGTCCATACCTGGTTATAAGGACCTTATTGGTCTCATGTCAGACAATGTTTCAAGTTTTAATTTACTCACATGGAAGATAAACATATCATGTTCTGTAATCTCATCATTCATTGCATCGTTAGTTCGTCCACCTTGTCTAGCAAGACTGCTGCTTCTGTAAGGCCCGAATGTTTGGTTCTAAAAGAGAACTAGTCACACAACTCATGCTGCCCAGTCAATGAGCAGCATGAATCTGAGCCTGACTCCATAATTGTAGCCAGGTATGGGGGTATAAGGGGAGGAGGCGTTTCCTAGTGCCCACCAGGTGATCGACAGGTCTCTTAGGGTGCTTTCACATCTGCGTTTTTCGTAATTCGCGGCAGATGCGGTGAAAAAACCGCATCTGCCGCGTTTACCGCATAACCGTTCCACTTGCGGCGCGGTTGCGGTTTTTTCTATGCAAAGTATAGGCATACTTGCGGCAGGTGCGGCAAGTGCGGTTTTGCACTTGCGGCAGGTGGGGCCGCGAAAAAAAACCGCAGTAAGCCGCGGTTTTTTTCGCGGCCGCACCTGCCGCAAGTGCAAAACCGCACTTGCCGCACCTGCCGCAAGTATGCCTATACTTTGCATAGAAAAAACCGCAACCGCGCCGCAAGTGGAACGGTTATGCGGTAAACGCGGCAGATGCGGTTTTTTCACCGCATCTGCCGCGAATTACGAAAAACGCAGATGTGAAAGCACCCTTACAGTGCCTGTTGTGGCCGTGGGCAGCACTCGACTAGTCTATCTTCACTTATGGCCCCCATTATACATTCTCTGTAGCACTGCAATGTTCCAGAGAGAATTGTACTAGCAGACACGAGACATTGTGATAAGTTCTTGTTTTTTCCACAGTGACCTTTCATAGACTTCGTCTAGTCTCCTGCATAGCAACAAAATAGACAATAGGGTTTTTTAACAGACATCAGACATAAAAGCACATGTAAGTCAACAGCCTTTTTTCGGGAATGAGCACAGTTATTTGAAGCGAGTCCCTTCTAAAAAACGCTTGAAACATTAATTAGAACAACTGATTGTAACGACTTTTTGAGCATTTCTGGTTTTTAGAAATGCCTGGCGGGAGAGAAGATAGTGCATGTCAGTTCTTTGAAGTGTCTCCTGATAGAAAATGCTGCAAACTAGACATCGTCCAATCCAAAAGCCCCAAACAACGCTTCCGGGAAAAAAACTACATAAACTCTTCAAAACAATGTCAGGAAACAAAAAACTTCCCAAACAAGGAAATCAAGGAGAGCTTACAAAAGCATTTTCCACTAGAAAACTCATCATTTTTACCAGCCCAGAAAAACCTCTGTGCGCACATACCGTTTGGCTCTGTTCTCATGTCTAATTCTCATCAGTTCATCTTTGATCCAGTATTAATAAATGCTGGGGCCATTATAAATGATAAACAGAGGCACATTTTGATTTCCTTTTTGCATCTGTTTTTCTATTATTTGTAATGGATCCCTTTTCACTATAGGTATATATACATAACCCTAATGTTTTGGGCCTGCATTGTGCTTATAAGGTCTCATGCAGACGACTATATTTTCTCTTAGTTCTGGTCTGATTTCTTTCCTCAGGCAGAATAATCTGAAGAAACAAAATCGCAGCATGCACATTTTCCCCCTGTAATAAGATGCCACTCATCCATTCAAGTCTATAGGTTCATGAAAAAATAACAGACCACACTCAGATGACATCAAAGGGCAGTTTGATTTTAACGGCCTGAGAAGATGGAGGAACTTTTTTTCGTTCTCCATCTAAGGCCTGGTGTCCCACATGTGAGAGTCTTTCATTGCATCACCCGGCACGTCCACTGGCTTTCCAAACAGTAGCGTGTCAGCTACATAGAGAAAGAGGCAGCAGACACGCTCCTGTCCAATGATCTAAATAACAAAAATAGCTACTGGACATGTAAACATAGCCTTACATGGTGGAAAGCACCCAATGAAAAGAGCTCATAAATGGGTTACGTATATCTGTAACTGTAGTTACAGGTTGGTGAGTCTGTTTTTTTATTTAAAAAAAATATCTAGCGCAATGGATACAATGTATCCAATTATATTACCTATTTGTCTACCGTATGACTTGAACAAGGATCGACGGCTGGTCTAGACAGTGCAATGCAATCCACACCAGTGACTCTAGCCTTTGTCAAATAGAGCCAGACTTTGGCTTTAAAGGGGTTGTCTAGTCTAAAATGATCAGTCTGCAGTCTCTTTAAGTGCCTCCGGACTCATGAATGCTCCCAGCGACCGCGCTGCGAAGATTAACCGGTTTCTGAGCCGGGAACGGTGGTCATATGCCTGCCACTTTGCATTATGCATGTTCCCTGTCAGAACCAGACTACTGGGTGCGACCTCTCTCAATACAAATGTATTGACCAAGGCGCACCCATTAGCTGATTGCGCCCACTAGTCGGACACGCCCACTCCATACACTTGTACTGAACGAGTCGGGTTCTGGCCAGGAACATTTGCAGTCATGTGACTGCCCGTTCCCGATTAGAAACCATCGAATCCTTGCAGCCACAGTGTGTGCGATGTGTGAATTCATAAGTCCACAGTGACACAGAGTGACTGCAGCTTTATCATTTTAGACCGGACAACCCCTTAAACTAGCATTTTTTCATCCTAAATAGCTTTTTAACGTACAAGCCTTAATAACTGGCTCTTCTTATTCCCACTGAAAGCAATGGGATTATTCACATTAAAAATGTTGTCCACTTTTATGATAAGCTGTGGAGGAGAGCTACAAACTGGAGCTCTGTGCTCCGCAGCTTATCAAGGTGTCTGTGTGACAGGGAGCGTCTTGACACAGGGAGACCCTCACCTGTCCTGCAGACAGCGATGCTCTCCCATCTAGGACCACGGAGCTCTGCCCCTTCCAGCAGCATCACTGCCAGTATACAAAGCGTGATGGAGGGGTGGGGCCTACCGGAGGGTGGAACGCTCCGGAGCCAACACTGAAGATAGTGAAGGAGCGGAGCCAACTGGAGGGGGCGGACCCAGAGTGGCATAAGAAAGAAAGAAGACTGCTAAACACAGAAGAGGTGATGTACAAGCAGGGAGAGAGACAGCTGAGCAGAGATGAGACAGTTGGGAGAGACAGCGAGGCAGGATCGAGGACAGGCAGGAGAGAGACAGCTAAGGCAGAGATGAGACAGCAGTGAGAGAGACGCTGAGGCAGAATGAGAAGGCAGTGAGAGAGACAGCTGAGGCAGAGAGAGACAGGAGTGGAGAGAAGACAGCTGAGGCAGAGATGAGTACAGGCAGTGAGAGAGACAGCTGAGGCAGAGATGAGACAGGCAGGAGAGAGACAGCTGAGGCAGAGATGAGACTGGCAGTGAGAGAGACAGCTGAGGCAGAGATGAGACAGGCAGGGAGAGAGACAGCTGAGGCAGAGATGAGACAGGCAGTGAGAGAGACAGCTGAGGCAGAGATGAGACAGGCAGGGAGAGAGACAGCTGAGGCAGAGATGAGACTGGCAGTGACAGAAAAGAGACAGGCAGTGACATGAGACAGGCAGTGACAGAAAAGAGACAGGCAGTGACATGAGATGGGCAGGGACAAAAAGAAAGACAGGACATGAGCAGCAGTGACAGAAAAGGGACAGGCAATGACTAGGGATGAGCAAGTAGTGAAATATTCAGACTCCCTATACTTGTAATGAGTAGGTCCTAATACTCGGCTACTCGTTATGAGAAGCGAGTCCAATGTAAGTCAAGTGGAAAAGCGAGTATTGCGAGTAGTTTCTCTGCTGGACCCTACACAGTGGTCTGGGGACTGAGGAAAAGGCTGCAATGCCCCACATGATTGTTTAAAAGCCGGCGGTAAAAAGCCGCCGGCTTTTAAACAATCACTCAGCCTGATACTCGCTCCCCTGCCACCTCCCTGCCTGACTCCCCACTCCCTGATGCCACCTCCCTGCTCCTATGCAGTCTCCCCGCCCATTCCTAAATTAGGACCGGGCAGGCAGCGCAGCACAAGGGAGCCAGGAGCGAAGGACCCTGGGGGAGGCGGGGGAGCGAGGAGCGTGCATCAAGATGCTGGGATGGGAAAGCCGGCGGTGAAGTATTTTCACCGCTGGCTTTCCTACCGGTTATTTCCAATGATCAGCTATTCATTTGAACTAACCGCGGTGCCCTCAGAGGGTTCATGTGAGTTCATGCTTGACCGCATGAACTCACTTGAACTTTCCCACGGGCGCACAGCTCAGCTACTTCAGTGGAGATTCTCTACCAGAGATGTAACTGAGCTAAAGAAGATTCGGTTGGACTACGTAAGATAATTTTTTTAATAAAGATAGAGTCTCTAAGTGTTTTTTTTTTGTTTTTTTTTTCTAAAAAAATATTTTTTTCTCTGTGTTGTTTTTTTTTTTTTAATAATTTACTAGAAATTCATGGCGGTCATGTCTAATATTGGCGTGACCCCATGAAGATTTTTATGAGAACATTGTTCATCTGTGATTAACCATGTATTACAATCTATTTACATATAGTGGAATCCATATAGCACAACTGTCTAATAAAGTTAATTAGCCAAGTAGTCCTTGTATCTGTCTACAGGGTTTTAGTATTTTTACAGAGAAATGTCACCACGAAAATGCCATCCAATCTGCAGGTGCCATGTTATAGAACCGGGGAGGGGCTGAATAGACTGATATATATAGTTTTGTGAGAACTCACTCATTGTAACCTGTGTTTTTAATAATTGAATTCTCTGCTTTTTGTGGGATTTTTGGTCCAGTGTGCAGTCCTAGCTGTGATTGACACTCGTGTGTACACTTAGGCTGCTTTCACATTACGATATTCGGATTTCCGATGCTGTCCGATCAAAATCGGACAGCATCGGATCCGAATTTGGCCTCCATGCAGCCCTATGGGCATCGGACCGAATCGGATGTGCACTAAATGCCATCCGATTTGGTCCGATCCGATTCTGTCCGATTTTATTATCGGTGCAAAAATCGGAGCTTGCTTCGATTTTTGCACCGAAAATAAAATCTGACAGAATCGGATCGGACCAAATCGGATGGCATTTAGTGCACATCCGATTAGGTCCGATCCCTATAACATGGGGCCCTATGGAGAAGGATCCTAGGAAACATCTGATGTCTCCTCGGACCCCGTTTTACTGTACTGAGCATGCTCAGTACAGTAAAACTGCTCCTAACTAGGAGCACAAGGGTTAAAAAAAAAAAAAAAAATGATATTCTGACCTCTCCACGAGCCCCCGCCGTCTTCCGCCATCTTCTTGGAGGCTCCCGGTGGCTCCCGCAGGCTGCCGGTGTCAGCAGAGGGCTTCCTCTGCCTTATAGGACCTGCGGTGATGTCACAGTCACGTGACCGCGGTTAGGACCTGCGGTGATGTCACAGTCATGTGACCGCGGGTTACCATGGTGAACCCGCGGTCACGTGACTGTGACATCACCGCAGGTCCTATAAGGCAGAGGAAGCCCTCTGCTGACACCGGCAGCCTGCGGGAGCCACCGGGAGCCTCCAAGAAGATGGTGGAATACGGCGGGGGCTTGTGAAGAGGTGAGAATAACCTTTTTTTTTTTTCTTTTTTTCACCCCGCAGGGAACGATTTTATGCCGGAATCGGGTGCCAAATAGGCATCAGAAGGGAGCAGATGCTGTCCGATTTATATCGGACAGCATCGGCTCCCTAAAAATCGTTATGTGAAAGTAGCCTTAGACAAGTAAAGCTGTCATATATATATAGGACCAAAAATCCCACAAAGAGCGGAGGTTTAAATGGTTAAATCACAGGTCATGCAGAATCATTTTTTATAAATCTACTAGCTGTAGTCCTCAGAGTAGTAAATAACTATTCTTAACTACCGGTATAATAAAATAGAATGAGTTAACAAAGTCTTTATTCTCTCTGCTAATACACAGGCTGCAAGTGCAATACAGGGTCTATGTGTGGGCTCCTGGTGTAATACAGGGGCTAAGTGTGGTCTTCTGCTGTAATACAGGGGCTACATGGGGCACAGGATCTAATATAGGGGCTAGGTGAGGCTTCAAGTGTAATACAGGGGCTATTTGTGGGCTCCTGGTGTAATATAGGGGCTATGTGAGGCACAGGCTGTAAGTCTAATAAGGGGCTATGTGTGGGCACAGGCTGTAATACAGGGGGCTATATGTGAGTTCCTGCTCTAATACAGGGGGTTATGTGTGAGTTCCTGCTGTAATATGGGGGCTGTGTGCTGCCTCCTACTGTAATACTGTGTGCAACATCCTGATGTTTACTGACGACTGTGTGCAGCCTTCGGCTGTATGCAGGGACAATATGTGGTTTCTTGCTGTTTACTGAGGGCTGTGTGTTGCCACTTGCTGTATACAGGGGTCTGTGTTTGGCCTCCTTCTGTATACAGGGATTGTATGTGGCCTCTTGCTGTATACCGGCGCGCTGTGTCCAGCCTCCTGCTGTATTCTGTGGGCTGTTTGTGACCTCCTGAATGGCCACTGAAGATACACATGGGATTGTGGGTTCCTGTGGTATTTTTATGTATGGTCTTGCTTGTTTAATATGGTTTGTTTTCTGGTCATCATAATGGGAGACCCAGACAATGGGGTTTAGGGCTCCGCCCTCCGGAGGTCACACTAGGTACTACAAGTTTGTAGACACCGCCTCCTCCGCTTATAAACCCCCACCGTAGGAAACATCCTCAGTTTTAAACTTAGTGTGCTCGGAGGATCACGCTTTGCTTGCACTTCACTGCATTCTCACAGCTTACGTGATGGCGTATGAAGACAAGGTAAATGGTCCCGGTTGGGACCCTCGACAGTCTCCCCGCTCACCCTTTGTGGAACACGCTGGTGGAGGTACCGGAGGGCTTTTTAGCCTGGACACTTGCTGTTCTCCCGGTACGCTGTCGAGCTCCTTCCTTTCCATCCCTCCATGGAGGCTCTGGAGAGGGGGAGCCTGGAGCCTTGCACAGCTCCGCTCCGTCCGAGGCCTCCCTAAATGGTGCTTACAGACCGGACGGAGCCAGCCCAGTCCGAGGCCTCCCTAAATGGTGCTTACACTCCGGACTGGTGCTGTACCCCCGTCCGAGGCCTCCCTAAAGGTGCTTACAGACCGGACCGGCACTGAGGCACCTGGTGTGTCTCCTGTGTGCCTGGGGGTAGTGTCTGTCACTTGGTGTCATGACACTCAGACCGCGCGGTTACCCTCGGGTCCGCGGTTCTGTTGGTGTACCCTGTGCTGGGGTCACTCTGGCTGACCGCCCTGTGTGTCTCAGGGGCTGAGGCTGTAGACTGCTGATGTTTGTTTTGTGCATGCAGTCTGTGTGTGTATGTGCATTGTTACACACTCTTTTCCCGCGCTGCGGGCTCTGGCACCTCCATTACTGAGGCTGCCTGGAGGAGGAGGAAGCAGCTCTTACGGTGACATCACCGATGGGCGTGTTTTGTGTTCTCCCGCGTGTTCCTGGCCACGCCTATGACTTTACTGTCGGCGGCCATCTTCTCCCTCTCTTCCCGGCTGGGATCTGGCTGCAGCGTGTGTCTGCACTTTCCAGGGGAGACCGGAACTCGCGGAGGTCACACACGAACACCGCTTCCTCCTACCGCTTACTGCGGTCGGTAAGCCACCGGGATCTCCGGTTTGTTTGTTACAACTTGGCTTATTTCCCCCTACTGTGGCGATGTCCTCAGTAAGGAAGCATGCTGCTAAGACGGCAGATGGCACCATTACCTGCGCTACATGCAACGGTTCACTGGTGGAGGGGTCCTGCAATAATTGCGGACGCCCAGAGACCCGGACAGTTACTGTTGGATCAGAATCTGCGGGTCTGTACCCTGAGGTTCGGGTGATCCCAGGGACATGGGAAGCACAGAATAAGATAAATGAATCTCTGCTGTCCCAGATGTCCTCCATGTCGCAATCCCTGGAGGCACTTCATAGGAGGCTGGAAAACCCAGCTACTCCTCCCAGTTACCCCCGGGTGCTTCTTACTTCTTCTGTGAGACCCCCTAAGCGAGCTCGTGAGGCCTCTCCAGAGCTCCAAGCTCTCTCTGAGGAGGAGCGTTCCTCTGATGGTGAGGAAGATGATGGGGTTTCTACTCTCGGGTCTGTCTCTGAACCTCCAGATGGGGTGGAGGATCTGGTGTCCTCCATCAATGAGACATTACGTCTGGTCACTCCTCCTGAGGAGGTGACTGTTCACCCCAAGGAGGTCTATCAATGGCTGCGGCCGGAGGCAAGACCAAGTGGGTCCTTTATGGACCACACTAATTTTGGAAGGGTGATTAGAGCTCCCAGGTTACATCCTGGGCGGCGTTATGTCCGTAAACCTAAGGACAATCGCTTCCCCTTTCCTCAGGAGGTGCTTCTGGAATGGTCACAGTCCCCTAAGGTGGACGCTTCCATGACTAGGATTGCTGCACGCTCCTTGTTTTCTGCCTCTGATAGCTCCTCATTGAAGGATGCTACTGATAGACAGGTCGAGCAACTCGCCAAGTCTTCCTATGAGGCTGTGGGGTCTTCATTTGCCCCTAATTTTGCCGCGGTCTGGACCCTACAAGCGATTACCTCCTGCTTGGATGGTATCTCTGATCTAGCTAGGGCCAGCCCAGAGGTCCTGGCACTCTCCGACAGGGCAAGGGCTTATGCGGATTACGCCAGGACGGCAACTTTGGAAACTGCCACTCGCTCGGCTGTGGCTTCGGCCAATGCTATAGCGATCCGCAGGTTGTTGTGGCTGCGTCTTTGGGACTCAGATGCCACGTCTAAGAAGATTTTGCAAAATCTTCCGTTTGCTGGTGACAGGCTCTTCGGCACCGAGCTGGACAAGCTGATAAAGGATTCTGCTGAGTCTAAGATACCGCAGAATAAGCCTAAGCCACGGTATACCGTGAAAAGGAACCCAAAACAGTGGTCCTTTCGCCCCAGCTCGCAGTCATCAGCGGCGTCCGCTCGCGCGGACCGTGGGGGCAAGCCCTCCACTCAGTGGCGCAGCAAAAGTCGCCAAAAGAAGCCGGCAGGGGCTGCAGCTGCCACCCCTAAACCCGCTTCGGCATGACTCGCTCTTTCATCCTGTCTCCCCACAGGTGGGGGCCGCCTGTCTCTTTTCCAGGACAGATGGCTTCTCCACGTCCAAGACCAGTGGGTCCGAGACGTAGTCTCAAAAGGCTACAGGATAGAGCTGACGTCACAGCCGGCACACCGATTCCATCGGTCTGTTCCATCCCTAGACAAAGCTCAGGCTTTTCATCTGGTGTTGGAGGGACTCCGCAGAGACGGAGTGGTGGTCCCAGTACCCACGGGAGAGAGGTTCAGGGGTTTTTACTCCAACCTCTTTATTGTCCCAAAGAAGGACGGCTCTTTTCGTCCGGTTCTGGACCTCAAGTTGTTCAACCGCCACGTGTTGGTCCGGAAGTTTCGTATGGAATCCCTGCGCTCCGTGATCGCGGCTGTGTCACAGGGAGACTTCCTGGCGTCCATAGATATCCGAGACGCCTACCTTCACGTGCCCATTGCACCGGCTCATCAGCGCTGGTTGAGATTCGCAGTGGGGGAAGAACACTTCCAATTTGTGGCACTGCCATTCGGGCTAGCCTCGGCACCGCGAGTGTTCACAAAGGTGATGGCCTCAATGATGGCTCTCCTGCATGTGCAGGGACACGCCGTCATTCCCTATTTGGACGACCTGCTGGTCAGGGCGCCATCGGAAGACCTTTGTCGGGTGAGCCTGGAGGTGACCATGAAGTCTCTGGAACAGTTCGGGTGGCTTCTCAACATTCCAAAGTCGACCCTGGTTCCGACCCAGTCTTTGACATATCTGGGCATGGACTTCCACACGGACTCAGCCCTGGTGTCCCTACCTCAAGCCAAACAGCTTGCGATCCAATCAGGAGTGCAGAATGTTCTCCTGTCACCACAATCTTCCCTACGGGAGTTGATGAAGCTGGTGGGGCGCATGGTAGCGGCGATAGAGGCGGTGCCTTTCGCACAGTTTCGCCTCCGTCCTCTCCAGTTGGAGATTCTTCGCCGATGGGACAAAAGGACGATTTCTCTGAATCGGCTGGTGACGCTGTCACAATCGACCAGGGACTCCCTACAGTGGTGGCTTCTGCCACATCATCTGTCACGGGGCCGGTCCTTTCTAAAACCGTCATGGTTAGTGGTGACCACCGACGCCAGTCTGAAGGGCTGGGGCGCGGTGTTCTTACACCACAGGGCTCAAGGCCTCTGGACCCAGGCGGAGTCGGCATTACAGATCAACGTGCTGGAGATCAAGGCGGTCTATCTGGCGCTCCTGGCGTTTCAGAAATTCCTGTCAGGACAACCCATTCGGGTTCAGTCCGACAATGCGACGGCCGTCGCCTACATAAATCATCAGGGAGGGACCAGAAGTGCTCAGGCCCTCGCCGAAGTCCACCGCATTCTAGCCTGGGTGGAGGAAAACGGCTGCCTGATCTCCGCAGTTCACATCCCAGGGGTCGAGAACTGGGAGGCCGACTACCTGAGCCGACAGGGGATGGACGCCGGAGAGTGGTCCCTGCATCCAGACGTCTTCCGGGACATCTGCAGCAAATGGGGCACTCCGGACGTGGATCTGATGGCCTCACGGTTGAATCATCAGGTACCCCAATACATGGCACGATCGTGGGATCCTCAGTCTCTGGGGGCGGATGCCCTGATCCTGAGTTGGTCCAGCTTCCAGCTGCCATATGTGTTCCCGCCTCTCGCTCTGATTCGCAGGGTTCTGTGGAAAATCAGGACAGAATGCAGAGTAGCCATTCTAGTGGCTCCAGATTGGCCCCGGAGGTCCTGGTACCCGGACCTCTGGCAACTGTCAGGCGGACACCGGTGGGCTCTTCCAGAACGCGCAGATCTACTCGCGCAAGGGCCATTCTTCCACCTCAATTCCAGGGCCCTCAGATTGACTGCATGGCTCTTGAGGCCTGGTTGCTGACATCCAGGGGCTTCTCTCCTACGGTGGTTGCCACGATGAATCGGGCAAGGAAACCTGTCTCCAGGAAGATATACCACAGAACGTGGAAAATCTTTTTCTCCTGGTGTGCCTCTGGTGGACGCTCACCGTGGCCCCTGTCCATCCCGACATTGTTGGCCTTCCTACAGTCGGGTTTGGAGTTGGGATTATCCCTTGGCTCTCTGAAAGGTCAAGTATCAGCACTTTCAGTACTGTTTGACAGGCGCTTGGCGCTCCTCCCAAAGGTTCGTCAATTTCTGCAGGGGGTGTCTCGGGTGGTTCCGCCTTACAGACGACCTCTGGACCCTTGGGACCTCAACATGGTCCTGGCGGCACTGCAGAAACCGCCGTTTGAGCCACTGAGAGACATCTCTCTCTCTCGTCTGTCCCAGAAGGTGGTTTTTCTGGTGGCAATTACGTCTCTGAGAAGGGTCTCAGAATTGGCTGCACTTTCGTGCAAGTCACCCTTTCTGGTGGTTCACCAAGACAAGGTGGTGCTGCGCCCGCGGCCTGAATTCTTGCCGAAGGTGGTTTCAACTTTCCACCTAAACCAGGAGATTGTTCTCCCATCATTTTGCCCCGCTCCCGTTCATCAGGTTGAGCGTGACCTCCATACTTTGGATCTCGTGAGAGCTGTACGCATTTATGTGTCCAGGACCGCCTCCTTTCGGAGTTCGGATTCCTTATTTGTCCTCACGATGGGTCGCTGTAAGGGGTCCGCGGCTTCGAAGTCGACCTTGGCCAGATGGATCAAGGCTCCCATTCAGGAGGCATACCGGTCTTCTGGTTTGCCTCTCCCGGTTGGTTTGAAGGCACACTCTACTAGAGCTGTAGGTGCCTCATGGGCCTTGCGACATCGAGCATCTGCTCTACAGGTGTGTCAGGCGGCCACCTGGTCCAGCCTGCACACTTTCTCAAAGCACTATATGGTGCATGCCCATGCCTCTGCGGACGCAAGTTTGGGCAGGCGGGTCCTCCAGGCGGCGGTTGCCCACCTTTAAGGGGGACCGTGTATTATCCGTCTTGTTGAGGAACTCTTCCCGCCCTTGGGTATTGCTTTAGGACATCCCCATTGTCTGGGTCTCCCATTATGATGACCAGAAAAAAGAGAATTTTGTTTACGTACCGTAAATTCTTTTTTCTTTAATCATCAATGGGAGACCCAGCACCCACCCAGTTGTTCCTTTGCATGTTTGCATTTGATCTGTTCTCTGTTGAGACAGTGTTTTTTTCCGGGTTGTTCAAACCGTCTGTGCACGGTATTCTTCCCGATGTTTCGGGTGTGGTTCATTTTTCTCCTCGCAGCTTATGGACTAAACTGAGGATGTTTCCTACGGTGGGGGTTTATAAGCGGAGGAGGCGGTGTCTACAAACTTGTAGTACCTAGTGTGACCTCCGGAGGGCGGAGCCCTAAACCCCATTGTCTGGGTCTCCCATTGATGATTAAAGAAAAAAGAATTTACGGTACGTAAACAAAATTCTCTTTTTTTTACTCATAGGCAATAGTGTTTATGAGGTAAAATGAGTTAGGCAGGGCTTTGCTCTAACCATGGTAATAGAGGCTACGTGGATATGATTGGTCAAGCCATCTGACTGGACTCTGGATCTGATTGGACACCATTTCCAGCGGGAATATGGACTATATATAGCCCCTAAGGGGCTGTGTGAGGGCATTCAGCTGGTCAGCAGTCTGAAGAGCAACACCCTGGAATTGTTTTTTATTTTTGTTGTTTGGTTTTATTGGAGGGTAAAAGTAACTTGCATTTTTCGGATGTTTTTATGGTGGATTGGCTTGGTCAAGTCTTTGACTAAGCCAAAGTTGTTTTATGGTCTTTCAGTTTTAGTTATTAAAATTTGTTTACTTTCCAGTGACCCTCAATAAAAAGCCTCAGGGCCATCTCTCGCCAACAAGTGATTTTGTGTCTTTCCTTTGACTGTTTAGATGTTAAGGTATAGTGGGCCCTACAATCCCATGATGTATACTGGGGGCTGTGTGCAGCAGGCTGTTAGAAGAATAGCAAAGAGGTGTCTTAGTTGCTTTGAGGTTTGTGTGGCTGCTGCTTCATTAGGCTGGTTTCACATTGCGATTTAGTAAAATCCGATGCTGTCCGATAAAAATCGGACAGCATCGGAAGCTCAAAATCGGATGCCATCGAATGCCATGTGATCCAATTTTTTTTATTTTTGATCCGATTTAAATGGCTGTGGGAGGGCTGTGGGAGGTTTTGGGAGTGGTCTAGAGTATTGAGCATGCTCAATACACAAAATCGGATCCGATATCGGATCCGAATCTCTATCAGATCCAATCCCCATAGACTCCCATATTATTTTAATCAGATTGCATCGGATCGCATCGGACCCGATGCAATCCGATTTTTGAATCGGATACCAAAATCGGAGCAGTCTACGATTTTGGCTCCTGAAAAAAACGGACAGAATCGGATCGGTTGCAAATCGGATGCCGTTAAGTGCACATCCGATCCCCATTGGAGAACATGGGGGCTAAATCGAATCCGATGCTGTCCGATTTTTATCGGACAGCATCGTATTTTACTAAATCGCAATGTGAAACCAGCCCTAAGGGCCCTTTCACATCAGCGGTATTTTCAAATCGCGGCAGATGCGGTGAAAAAAAAACGCATCTGCCGCGATTACCGCATAACCGCGACACTTGCGGCACACTTGCGGCAAGCCCCATGCAATGTCTATGGGGCTTGTGGTAAGGGTGCGGCAAGTGCGGTTTCGGCACTTGCGGCAGGTGCGGCCACGAAAAAAAACGCTGCAAGCAGTCAAGTCCCAGTGGGCGCCATTTTCCAGAAGTCCTTGCCTTTGGCAGGCTTCCTTGAATGTTTCACAGACATGCATAAGCTGTCTTATACTAAAAATGTCCTTAGTTGCCTATAGCAACAGATCAGAAGCTGAGCTGTGATTGGTTGCTATAGGCCGCCTTATAAATATCCAGGCTAATTGTCAAAACAGTATCTGTTACTTCACATATACAAACAGTAAATAAGGTTTTTTTTTTTTGGCGAATGACTGTAAAACGCGGGGTTAAAATTTCCCTTCAAAACATAGTCTATGATGTTCCCTGAATCAAATGAGATGTGCAAAATGTTGTGATTGTAAAAATGTGACGGTGCAGATTCCTTTAGTGGATATATACATACTGTATATACAAACACTCAGCTTTATATACCGGTATTCATTTTTTGCAGCTTTCCCTCTATATACATGGTTCCTGCAGATTTGATGGCATTTTCATGGTGACAGGTTCCCTTTAACCCTGAGTTTAGGGAATAATAATCTTGATTGTTATAAATGTGTCACCTTCTGTGCTTCTCCTGCCTGCAGACACATTTTAGCCAAGGTTCTGATTTTCTGCTCTTGCTCCGTCCTTCCATGATTTATATGGCCCGGTTTGGACCATGAAAAGGCCGGCAGTCTGCTGCTATTTTGGCACTGGAGCTACTAGATGCTGAGTAAGCAGTGATTAACGTCCATCTCTCTCGGGAATAATGGCATTTATGATAAATGTGATATTAAGAATTTGCCGAGAAAATAGGAGTATGATGGGTTTTATTTAGGGATCTGCCAGTTAATAGTTCTTTGTTTGCTTGTCTGGTATATTTGCATTTTGATCTCACAAGGATTGGTTGAATTAGGATATGCAAAATGTATCTTCTTAAATCTCAAATTTCAGTATCCGATAAACAATCAGCAATCAACTAATAGGAGACAAGCAAAGTCTAAACACCACATCGTAGGCTACAGTGATCCTGTAATTGGCTGGGGCAGCAGTTCTGACCAGAAAGTATCAGACTGCAAGTTAGTAACCAGAACCTGTTCACCTCAGCAGCCTCATGACGACTACGTAACCTCAGTGTCTGAGCACACACTGAAATCTTGTGTTTCACTGCGCACATAGTTTGGCATCCTGCCTGACTGGTCACCCAAGTCTTCCCTATAGTCCATAAATCACGGCTGTACTTACAGCAGGGGTCTGTTATTTAAAGCAAATGGTATGAACGCTACGTGAAGTGGCCGAGCCATTCCGTGGATGCAATAAACTGTCAGGGGACATGGGCATCAGTCAATGCAAACTGCCACAACATAGACATGGAGCAAATAAATGGTGAATATATAACAACAAGGGCAATTTTCAGCACAAGCTGATGACCTCTTGGAATATATTGAGACCCTTCAGACTAATCAGGAATAGTGGTGCTAGTCTTGCCAAGGAACCCCCGTAGAAGCGTTTGTTGTATGTGAAACGGCCATTGTCCTTCATGTACTCTGCTGTCTCCCGTTATGTTTTATCCACAATAAAGATTATTCTCAGATCATGTGTGTAACTTGCATTTTTTCTATATTTGGAAATGGTGCAAATATGCACCTTACTACCAGAATCTGACCCCAATTTTTTGTCCCATGTCTGACTACCTATGAGGTCTGTCATATAAATGTAATACAGATTTATGATTAATTCTAAGTTATGAAAATATTTTCCACATTAGTAAATGGTCATGCTGCTTAAATAGGACCAGGTCAGAAGTGGCCGTTTTGTTCTTTTTCCTGTGTTCCACACCCGTTTGACAGACCATAAAAAATAGCACCAAATAGGACTATATCTCTGGAACCATATGGCAGAGTAAGGCTGGGGTGTCCCACTTGCAAGAGAGTCGCAAAAGTCTCTTAACACATTATTATTATTTATTATTATAGCGCCATTAATGCCATGGCGCTTTACATGTGGAAAGGGTATAAATACACAATAGTTCACATTGATAAATACACATTATTACAATAAGGGGCTCAGGGTGACAATGCAACCCTTCTATCCACCCCTATGGCAGACTCAATAAAACATTTTAAACAAACAGAACCAGAGTCTTTGCTATGCTCAACAAAGTGATTGACAGTTTATTTACAAAAATGCACTCATTTTTTTAAAATGCAAGTTTGGCTGTGGATACAAGCAGTGAGGTTTACACAGCGTGATGATACAGTTTACAATTCAGGTATTGCACTACATATGATTGCACATTGCCACAATAACATATTGCACTTATTCCCAAGACATGGTATATACAGAGTTAGTAAAATGAGGCCCAATCAGCCTCACATCGGATGCTCAAGGAGCAGTGCTCATGGCTAATGTTGCTGCATATAGGCATATAGTCATATAGCATACCAGTGGTGACTGCACGCTGTGTTAAAGAACCCCCACCTAGACCTCCATCTCCTACGCCGTTTCACTACCGCTTTTTCAAGGAGAGGTAGTCACTCACAGTGTCCAGTACCTTTTTATAAGAGGTGAACGCCACATGAGGAGCCACCACCCAGCGCGTAATGGCGCTCGCACTTCCGTGATCCCGCGTCCAAGCCCGCCCCCGGAAACGCGTCATCGCCGCGCACATCCGGACGCCAGGGGTTGCCAGGCGCCCGGAGCGAGCGGCGATTGTAGACGCCCCCGGAGGAGGGAGGAAGTCGGGCACGGTTGTGGAGCGCACCGCCCTAGGACCTATATTTAATATAAATGAAGAAAGTACAAATTATATATTTATATACACATTAGTATATTTCTTCTTCATTCTTTAGATGTTTTTCATCCTGATGCTTGAAAAACGAGGCACTGTGGACACTGGGAGGACACCATAAGTAACCTGCACACATAGAAAAATTAAAAACAGTTAAAAACATATAATGCCATTTTATACATATGTACATTCAATAAATGGGGTAAGGTGGGGAAGAGAAAAGGAAGAAAAACCAGATACGAAATAGAAAGAAAATAAGGAGGAAATAGGAAGACTCAGGGTATGTGTATCTAGGGCTGTGCATATTCAAAGGAACGGGACAAAGCTGATGGTTTCGTTCAGCCCTTTAGGGCTTAAAGTGTCCAATACTGAGATCCACCTAGACTCTTTCTGGGCCAATGTCTTTTTTAAGTTGCCGCCTCTAATACCCCCCACTACCAAATCACTCTGGAGCAGCTCAGTGAGTTTATGACTGGATTAAATGACAACACTCTGAACATAAGGCTCACTTTCAAATGGAGTCAGAGATCACTTGAATTTCTTGATATCCATATGGAGGTGGATGATCGAGGCATTTTACAAACGGATGTGTTCCGTAAGGATACTTCAGTTAACTCCTTACTACATGCCTCTTCATCTCACCATCCATCAACGATTAAGGCCATCCCTGTTGGACAGTACCTCCGGATGAGGAGAGTCTGCTCCACTGAGGCCAACTTTCAACGGCAAGCAGCAGACTTGGGTGAGAGGTTCAGAACAAGGGGTTATAGTAACAGAGCCATAAAGGCAGGGTACGGTCGCGCTAATAGGACTAAACGTGATGATCTCCTCCTACAGAGGAAGAAGATGGTAGAAGTGGATGGTCCTTTACGTTTTATATCCACCTATAATAATGAATGGGAAGGCATGCGAGTAATCTTACAGAGATTTTGGCCTATCCTGTTAAGGGAACCTGCCCTAAGGGGATCCCTTTCTGATTATCCACAAATGACAAGTAGGAGAGCTAAGAACCTGAAGGATCTCCTAGTAAAGAGCCATTATGCCCCAATAACCCCCGGAATCTTTGGTCATTCCAAGAAATTAAAAGGATGCTATCCCTGTGGACACTGCGTTGGCTGCAGGAATAGTATCATCCGTTCCAGGGAATTCTGTTCAGGTGATGGTGTTAGGAAATATACTATTAATTACTATATTACTTGCGCCAGCACACATGTGGTATATCATGCCACATGTGGTTGTGGTAAGGTATATATTGGACTCACGTCCAGGGAACTGAGGATGCGTATTAGGGAGCACATACGCGATATAGAGGGATCCAAAAATTGTGAGGATCCTAGTACCCTAAGGACGCTACCCAGACATTTCTTTCACCACCACAACAGCGATCCAAGAACGCTGAAGGTTATTGGAATTGATTTGGTAGTGGGGGGTATTAGAGGGGGCAACTTAAAAAAGACATTGGCCCAGAAAGAGTCTAGGTGGATCTCAGTATTGGACACTTTAAGCCCTAAAGGGCTGAACGAAACCATCAGCTTTGTCCCGTTCCTTTGAATATGCACAGCCCTAGATACACATACCCTGAGTCTTCCTATTTCCTCCTTATTTTCTTTCTATTTCTTATCTGGTTTTTCTTCCTTTTCTCTTCCCCACCTTACCCCATTTATTGAATGTACATATGTATAAAATGGCATTATATGTTTTTAACTGTTTTTAATTTTTCTATGTGTGCAGGTTACTTATGGTGTCCTCCCAGTGTCCACAGTGCCTCGTTTTTCAAGCATCAGGATGAAAAACATCTAAAGAATGAAGAAGAAATATACTAATGTGTATATAAATATATAATTTGTACTTTCTTCATTTATATTAAATATAGGTCCTAGGGCGGTGCGCTCCACAACCGTGCCCGACTTCCTCCCTCCTCCGGGGGCGTCTACAATCGCCGCTCGCTCCGGGCGCCTGGCAACCCCTGGCGTCCGGATGTGCGCGGCGATGACGCGTTTCCGGGGGCGGGCTTGGACGCGGGATCACGGAAGTGCGAGCGCCATTACGCGCTGGGTGGTGGCTCCTCATGTGGCGTTCACCTCTTATAAAAAGGTACTGGACACTGTGAGTGACTACCTCTCCTTGAAAAAGCGGTAGTGAAACGGCGTAGGAGATGGAGGTCTAGGTGGGGGTTCTTTAACACAGCGTGCAGTCACCACTGGTATGCTATATGACTATATGCCTATATGCAGCAACATTAGCCATGAGCACTGCTCCTTGAGCATCCGATGTGAGGCTGATTGGGCCTCATTTTACTAACTCTGTATATACCATGTCTTGGGAATAAGTGCAATATGTTATTGTGGCAATGTGCAATCATATGTAGTGCAATACCTGAATTGTAAACTGTATCATCACGCTGTGTAAACCTCACTGCTTGTATCCACAGCCAAACTTGCATTTTAAAAAAATGAGTGCATTTTTGTAAATAAACTGTCAATCACTTTGTTGAGCATAGCAAAGACTCTGGTTCTGTTTGTTTAACATGTGGAAAGGGGTTTACATAGACAAGTACAAAGAACAAAGACAATAGGAGGCACACAGGTACAGAAGGAGAGAGGACGCTGTCCGCGAGGGCTCACAATCTACGAACCTGGCACAGCCGCCCTCTCTCTGGGCAGGAGCGTGGCAGCTCCATGTATTTTTATGCAGCTGCAGCTCCTGTCCGAAGAGTGGGAGGCTGTGCCGTTGATGTAATGCTAGACTCACGCATATCTCTTATAAGTGGGACCCCGGCCCAAGAAAAAGAAACTGAATGCTTGGGAGCAGCAGAAGTAAAAAAAAGCAAATGTCCACTTTGCCGTAGAAAGGGGTTTGTTTTTTGCTGTCCATAGATTGTGTTTGTTGCACTTGCATTTATTACTGAAAATTTTGATGTAAAAAAAAAAAGGAATTTCATGAAATTTGAGGAATTTTAATACAATGAGTCAATGTTCTCTAGAATATAAATGCAATATTCCCCCTGAAGAATAGGGCTTGCCCACCTTCGAGGGCTATTGTCTTCTCTTTCTTAAAAGCATGTACCTTGGCTAAAAATCATTTTTGCACTTGGCTTGCATCAGTAATTCTGTACTGTTTGTGATGTCTATCGATGGCTCTAGAATAACATCATGAGTTATCTTAGCACCCATCATGCTCGTTCTGAGTTTGTAACTCGTTATTTGCCTTTTTCTGAGCTTCTTCCAGATGATTTCTGACCGCGGACCACATCAAAGATGAGTGTGCAGGGTAAGAAGGGCCTGTAAAAGCCAGATAATGTTAAATATTTGATGAAACTCAATTTGGATGATTTTGGTTGTCATTATGATTTAAAAAGACAAAACACAGTAGTTTGACAATAAATGGCGTTACCCAACCACTAACCATGAGTGGAAAAAAGTTTTCGTGTTATCATTCATATTCTCTAAAAAAAAGGCCAAGAAAGTAAAAATGTATGTATGTATCTAACTTTTGAGCACAACTGTATTTACAGTGCTGCTCACCATTATTGGCACCTCTACATTTTTTTCATAGACTGTACAATATCTTCAGAAATAAATGGAAATGTACCAATGTTATATCCTCTGAATTTTTTAATTAGTGGTCCAAAGTAAGAAAACAATAAAACAATAAAACATTGTTTGTCAACTTACATGTTGCAATTTCCAAGAAGAAACAGAATAAACAGCAATAGAGCAATAGAGGAACCCCTAACTAATACTTGGTTGCACACTCTTTGGCATTGATGACTGCCTCCATGCATTTCTTGTAGCCATCTATAAGCTTCTTGCACTTCTCAGCTGCTATTTTCTTCCACTCTTCCTTTGCAGTTTGTTCAAGCTCTTGAATGTTTGCAGGGTTCTTTTTCCCAATGGCAGATTTCAGCTCACCACAAAGCTTTTTAATTGGATTGAGACCAGGACTCATCGTTGGCCATTTTAAAACAATCCATTTTTTATTTTTCAACCATACCTTTGTACTTTTGGATATGTGATTTGGGTCATTGTCTTGTGAGAGGGCCCATGTTGATCGACTCAAACCAAGTTTCTTACACTAGGTAGGGGGAATATCTATTCTCCTTATAGAGTTCAATCTGCCTTTCGGCAGTGAGGAGTCTTTTAGCCGCAATGCTCCTCTGGGAAATATGCAAATTGTCTCTTCAGTGAGGAAGAAGGCGAATTCTAGTGCCACCTATTGTAGGTTGCAATCCTAAAAGTCATAATTGACTCTTTGGCCTTTTAATATGACTTAGGATTTGTGCCAGATCAGAGCCTCAATCTGCAGACGCTGTGTTTCGAGGTGATTGCCCCTCATCAGTGCAGTGTATTAGATCTGATCTGGCTGTATGAGAGGCTAAGACTAGGTCTGGGGAATAGCTGTATATATACTATATATATATAGTCCAAAAAAACAGGCAGCACTCCTTCAGACAGTGAAGTGGACTCTTTATTTCACCTCATGTGAATGCGACGTTTCGGAGTAGGAACTCCTTTCTCAAGCATGCTTGAGAAAGGAGTTGCTACTCCGAAACGTCGCATCATATGAGGTGAAATAAAGAGTCCACTTCTCTGTCTGAAGGAGTGCTGCCTGGTTTTTGGACTATTTCTGGATTTGACGGCTGAGCACCGTTTACAGGATTTTGCACCAGCTAAGTATATTAATATTGTGCTGATTTCTATTTTTTCCATTTTAATATATATATATATATATATATATATACTAAAAGTACTCTGAGCACAAGCTATCAATATATGTGTAACTATATATACCTGAGAAAAAGTTAAAAATTACGTTTTCAAATCAAGATTTATTTTATTTCTGAAGTTCTGTACACACATTGGCATGTCTGTTCTCACCACTGCGACAAAGTGACTTCGGTCCCGATGAGTCTCGCTGATATCCTACCTCTTGTCCCCCCACGCTCATGGCAATACCACCTGACCTGATCACTGTGTCAATGAGGGTGCAGATTGCAGTAAGGAGCAGAACTCATATTTTTCTTTTTTTCTTTTTTTTTTTTTTTTTTTTTTCTCTTTTTTCCTTTTTCTTTTTTTTCTTTTTTTTTCTTTTTTTCTCTTTTTTTCTCTTTTTTTCTCTTTTTTTTCTTTTTTTCTCTTTTTTCTTTTTTTATAATATATATACCTGTTCCCGAAATAAGACCTGTCTTAATTTTTTTTGGGGCCAAAGTGGCCCCCGGTCCTACTTTCGGGGGGCCAATTGGGGTGCCCGAGTTGTGGCTACAGCCCTACTGCGGACAAGGAGCGGTCGCACGTCAGGCGCCCGTATTAGCACTGATCCCTGACAGGACGTGCATTTATGTATATATGGGCCCCTATGCTGGCACACTACCCCTGTTCTGCCCCCACGCTGCTCTGCATGTGCAGAGATCTTACCAGGTTTCTGCAGCAGCCAGCGCGTCGTCTTGTCCTTAGCTTCTTCGGTCAGGACGCGTCGCAGTCGCGTGACGTCTGCGCTGCGCGGGTCAATGATCCGGAGACAGCGGACAGAGGACGGTGGCTGCTGCAAGAAGCTGAGGTAAGACCTCTGCAGCAGACGGGTGGGCTAGAAAGGGGTAGTTGCCAGCAATGGGGGCCATATATACGTATAATGCACTGCTCCCCTGTCGTGATTGACGGGGTGCGTGCTATGAATACGGCAGTGCTGCGCCGCTCCGTCCCCCCCTCGTAGGCTTAATTGGCCCCCCCGGTTTAAGGCCTTATAATCGGGGCTTACATTGCAGCCCCCTTTCCTAGCGCTTACAATCGGGGCCTTACTATCGGTAAACACGTTATATATATATATATATATATATATATATATATATATATACTAGGTAGGACATTTGCTTAAATCTTTTGATAATTCTCTGATTTCATGATTTCTTGATACAGTTAAGACCTTCAGTACAAGACGCTGCAAAGCAACCCCACAACATTTTGGATCCTCCACTATGCTTAACTGTTGATAGATTGTTCTTTTCCTTATAAGCTTTATTGCACCGTCTGTAAACAAACTATTGCTTTGCATTGCCAAAAAGGTCTACTTTTGTTTCATCTGTCCACAGAACATTTTCTTAGAAGGATTGTGGTTTGGCATCTTTATTTTGGCAGAGATCAGTTGTTCCATTCAATGTCTTTTCTTCAGCAATGGTTTTTTACTTGGCCTTTGTCCATAAAGTTGTGCTTGGTTTAGTGTGTGGCATGTGGTACTTGTTAAACCATGACCCCAGACTGTTCCAGGTTGACCTTCAGGTCTTTGAATGTTTGACGTCGTGTTTTTTTCCACCATTCGCACCAACCTTCTAGGACACCTCTTGTCAATTTTCCTCCTTCCCTCACATTTAGGGAGGTTCTTGATGGTTGCATGTTTTGGCAAACTTCTTAATAATGTTGCACACTGTTGAAACTGGGATACCAAGGTCTTTGTAGAGGGCGTTATACCTTTTGGAAGTCTTGTGCTTGCTAATAGTAGCAGTTCTGATGCCCTCAGACAGCTCCTTTGTCTTCACCGTTGTGACAAAGAAATGGGGCCTAACATGTGGCTTTTTAAAATACTGAAGTCATCATTCATTGGCTAATTCATCTCACATGGACACCGACAATGTCACAGGTGATTCTCATTTGTGATTTATGCAGACAAGTCTAAGGGCCACTTTACACACACCAACTTATCTGTCCAACCTCTGAACAACTTATTGGTTGCAGTGAAATCATGGACACATTGCTCCATTTTGTGGCTGTGTACAAATGGAACAATGTGTCCATGATTTCACTGCAACCAGCAAGTTGTTCAGAAGTTGGCCAGATACGTTGGTGTGTGTAAAGTGGCCATCAATGTTTACCATACTAATTTTATGTAAAGGGTGCCAAAACCAGTGTCACAGCAAGCTTTAGGTATTTCTATTTTTCCCTCCCATAGTTTTTTTGTTTTAAATTTTCATTTATCGTTTGTTTTTTTTGTATTTAACACGAGTGCTCTCTACAATAAGCAGATTTACGGTACTTCATTGATTTTATTCAGGAGATAGTTAACATTATGTACTTAAACTTCATGGGTGCCAATAATGATGAGCAGGTATGTAAGCAAAAAAAAATATCCTCAGAGGTGGAGAGTCCCTGATGATTGAGGGTTGGCCCCACTTATTTTTTTACATGAGAAAAAAGTGGATTTTTCATCACTGCACAGGATCCAATTTTTATCCATTTTTGTTATGTGTGTCTAGATTTTCATAATTCTCTTAATGAAATTAAAATGCAAACATCTCCTAACCAGCTAAAACAGTAAAAAAGTGACAGCACACATATAAAATTTGAGTGCCATCCATTCTTTTGAATGTTCACTTGAATGATCGGGTTTGACTTTTTTTTGTAGACAGTCGGTCTGCAAAGAAAAACAAAACAAAAAAAACGGGTATGTGAATAGCCCGATAGACTATAATGGGCATATACTCTATTTGGATAGAACGCGGACCACAGAAACATCTGAATGAGATCTAAGGTTTCAGTTGTCTATATTTGAACAGGTATTGCTGTACATATAACAATATAAGGCTTTGCCAATTATCTATCTGGGTTGATGGTTTATACAAGTAAGGCCATCTTCAGACAGCTATGCTACTGTATTAGACTAAAAACCAGGCAGCACATCCCAAAAATTAGAAAAATGGACACCCTTTAATTTAGCCCTTAGTGGTGCAACGTTTCGACCACACCAGGTCTTTGTCAAGCTTGACAAAGACCTGGTGGTTGAAACATTGCACCACTGAGGGTTGAATTAAAGCGTGTCCATTTTTTGACAAAGACCTGGTGTGGTCGAAACTTTGCACCACTGAGGGCTGAATTAAAGCGTGTCCATTTTTTGACAAAGACCTGGTGTGGTCGAAACATTGCCCCACTGAGGGCTGAATTAAAGGGTGTCCAATTTTCTAATTTTTTGGATGTGCTGCCTGGTTGTTGGATATATCTATTACGTTTGAACACCGTATTCAGGAAGTATTGCATCCCCTGTTAATTTTTTCTAAGTTTGTGCTGAATCCCTTTTCTGTTTTTTATCCTACTGTATAATCTAAGTCCATAGAGCATGGTCTTGCACTGTTCAATTGTAACAAGCTTAGACAATAGGGTTCTGTGATGAGCTGGGTTCAGTTCACCTGAGCCATAAGTAGTTTGAATGAAGTCCAAATGGTAGTAGTCCATGGAAGTCTAAAGATTTTTATTGGCATGATAGGGCTGCAGATTTCACAATATAAGAGCCATGGGCTATATAATCATATAACATATTTATCACCAAATTCTCAATGTGTGCGTGTAGCCTTAAAGGGAACCAACCACCCCAAATGACCCCCCCGGACTGTTAATATGTGTCCCTACACCCAGCACACACATTTGGGGCAATCGTTTTTGCTAAAAAAAAACTGTTTAGTAGAAGCTAAGATATAGCTTTATAAAGTTTAAAAAATCTTACCGACTGGGCGTTACCTAGCTTCGACTGTTGCCGAGTGCATCTGCCCGTCAGCCTCCTCTCCCCCCTCCATTCAGTAAAGCCCTGCCCTTTCTGCCTCGTCACAGGCTGGTGCACGGAGTCTCATGGCCGTGCACACGTCATCAGCTACAGCCAGGGTCACGAGCACACGCTCTGTGTCACAGCTGCACAGGCAGGAAGTCACAGAGCGTGTGTCGAAGCTAGGTAACGCCCAGTCGGCAAGGTTTTTTAAACTTTATAAAGCTATATCTTAGCTTCTACTAAACAGTTTTTTTTTAGCAAAAACGATTGCCCCAAATGTGTGTGCTGGGTGTAGGGACACATATTAAGAGTCCGGGGGGGTCATTTGGGGTGGTTGGTTCCCTTTAATCGTATATTCACCAGTAATTGATTTGTTGCATACATTGGGTTTTTTACATGGGCGTCTGTAGCCAGTTCTTGGTGTGTTCTCCAGCCACATCAGATAAAATGAACAGTTTCAGTGATTTTTACGCTTAAACTTCCACATGTGAATATTCCATATATAATATATATAGATATATACACTGTCACTAATCACTTTTGACAGTACTCGGCCCTAAGCACAATAGAAATGCTGTAGACACAGATTCAAGTAGGCATCTGTAAGAACAAGGTATAGCACTATAGACATCTCAGAGTGATTGGTTGTAGGGAAAGGGTGGAAGATAATATGTCTGGCAGGAAGGAGCTTCAATCACAAATTTAAAAAGGAACCTGTCACCTGTCAGTTTTTTAATGTGTGAACCAATGGCTGCCACCTTTCTGCTCTGCATTACACAAATGTGTCTATCATCCCCTACCATCCTTTGTATATCATCAAAATTACCTTTTTATTTTCTCCTGCTCTGTATGTAATTGTTTTCGATGGTCATCCTTTCCTCGACACCTGTGCCTCCTCTTTGCCCCAAAAGCCTTCCTCCGACTTTGATTGATGTGGATGGTGTGCCCTCTGTTATCCACATAGGCGAAAGAAATATTGTGCCCGCCCATTAGCATTGTCAGTCCCCGCATGCACACTTTGCTCTTCACTTCCGCAGTAGGGCAGAGCAAAGAGCATCTTCTCAAGCCGACGATGCTAATAGGTAGAAATGAGACTTATTTTTTGATATTTGGATGAAACCGGACGCAACGTCCACATCAGTCAAAGTCAGAGATCGGCTTTTGGGGGCAAAGAGGCGGCACGTCCGTCTAGGATATTATGCCCATAGGACCGAAGCAAAAGCAATTACCGTATATACTCGCGTATAAGCCGAGTTTTTCAGCCCAAAAATTGGGCTAAAAAGTCCCCCCCTCGGCTTATACGCAAGTCATACGGCAGGCCGCCCGCCCGCCACCCCCATCAGTATACAGGCGCCCCCCCCATCAGTATCCAGGGCCCCCCCCTTGCTGCCGCAAACCTGTAAAGTAAGATCATTATACTTATCACTGTCCTGTCACTGCCGTCCCCGCCGCTGCCATCGCGCTCCTCCGGCTTCATCCGGCTTCTTCCGGCTTCCTCCTCTGGTGGGCGCAGGCAATGACATCATTGTCTGTGCGCCAGAGGAGGAAGCCGGAAGACGCTGGATGAAGCCGGAGGAGCGCGATTGCAGCGGCGGAGACGGCGGCGACAGGACAGTGATAAGTATAATGATCTTACTTTACAGGTTTGCGGCAGCAATGGGGGGGCGCTGGATACTGATGGGGGGTGCCTGTATACTGATGGGGGTGGCGGGCGGGCTGCTGCTGTATACCTCTGGGGCTGCTGCTATATATACCTCTGGGGCTGCTGCTATATATACCTCTGGGGCTGCTGCTGTATATACCTCTGGGGCTGCTGCTGTATATACCTCTGGGGCTGCTGCTGTATATACCTCTGGGGCTGCTGCTGTATATACCTCTGAGGCTGCTGCTATATATACCTCTGGGGCTGCTGCTGTATATACCTCTGAGGTTGCTGCTATATATACCTCTGGGGCTGCTGCTATATATACCTCTGGGGCTGCTGCTGTATATACCACTGGGGCTGCTGCTGTATATACCACTGGGGAGGCTGCTGTAACACTGCTGGGGCCTGTATATACCACTGGGGAGGCTGCTGTATACCACACTGCTGGGGCTGTATACCTGTGCTGGGGTCCACCCTCGGCTTATACACGAGTCAATAGGTTTTCCCAGGTTTTGGGGGCAAAAGTAGGGGGGTCGGCTTATACACGGGTCGGCTTATACACGAGTATATACGGTACATACAGTGGGGGAAAAAATAAAAAGGTATATTTGGTGGAATACAGGAGAGTTAAAGGATGATGGACATATTTGTGTAATAAAGCACTGGGGCTCAGAAAGGTGGTGGCATTGGTTCACACATTAACCTCTTCACCACCCGGCGATTTTCCGTTTTTGATTTTTAGTTTTTTCCTCCCCTTCTTCCAAGAGCCATAAGTTTGTATTTTCCCATCAATATAGACATATGCAGGCTTGTTTTGTGCGGTACGAGTTGTACTTTCAATAATTTATTTTACCATATAATGTACAGGAAAATGGGAAAAAAATTCCAAATGCAGTGAAATTGCAAAAAAATACAATTACACGATTGTTTTTTGGGTTTTTTATTCACCATGGTCACTGTATGGTAAAACTGACATGTTGGTATGATGCCTTGGGATGGTACAAGTTTATAGATACAAAATATATATACTTCTACTGTTATCTTAGTGGTGAAAAAAAATTCAGAAGGTTTTAAAGAAAAAGAATTGCACTTTGTGCGCCATGTTCTGCGACCCGTAACGTCCTCATTTTTTGGGATCTGGGGCTGTTTGATGTCTTATTTTTTCCGGCTTGAGCTGACGTTTCTAATGATACCATTTTAGGGTAGATGCGCTGTTTTAATCACCTGTTGTTGCATTTGATTGCAATGTTGTGGCGACAAATAAAACGTAATTTTGGCATTTGGGCTTTTTTTTTTCCGTTACGCAGTGTACAGATCTGATTAATTGATTTTATAGTTGGTTGGATTGAACATTTCTGAATGCCACAATACCAACTATGTGAATTTTTTAATAGTTTTATTTTCAATGGGGAAAAAAGGGTGGTGATTTGAAAAAAATTTTTTCATACTTTTAAAAACTTTTCTTTTTCTTTATTTATCTTGGCCCACTAGGGGGCCTACGTGCTCCACATTCCGATCGCTTCTCCTGTATGCAGATGAGAAGTAGCACATCTGAAGACAGGAGAAATGATCGCTTCCTGCCGGTGATGTCACTGGGAGATCATCGTCAGGAAGAAATTGTAGATAGCTTCCGGGAACATCAGAGGACCCCGGGCTGCCAAGGTAACCATCAGAGGTTCCGTCATCGCATCACGGGACCTCTGTTCATGGCGGGTAATGGCGCGATCAGTGCTTTGGATTGCGCTGCCAGTAATTGATAATGCGTTCCATAGGGCCAACAGCATCGATCGGATCACTGATCCGATTGATGCTGTTATGTCAACATCTCAGCTGATGAGATTAGCTGAAATGTGTGAAGGAGAATGTGAGCTAAGATCAGGGGGAGGGAGACGGCCAACGACGTACATATACGTCCTTGTTTGTGAAGGGGTTTAAAAACTGGTAGCAAAAAGGCAGCAGAAGCCTAGAACTCAAACATCCTAACTCATAAAAAAAAATTAAAACTCTCAAAGGGAACCAACCACCTCAGATCACCCTAATACACAGTTAGTACATGTCCCTGCACCCTAAGGATAACTTTCCAGCACTGTTTTTGTGTAAAATCTTGCATTAGTATAACTGATATAAAGAGTTTATAAACTTACTAGCCTGGAGACATCTGGGCGTATCCCTCCTTCTGTTATACTTCAGGACTGTGCATTCATTGCATGGCGGTGCTCCCCCTCCCTCTGTGCAGAGGAGATAACGATCACCCCCATCAGGGCAGGCAGCAGGCACGGATATTAAAGCATCTGCACCTTACAAAACATTGTGTAAATCTAATAGCTAACACCTTTTGTTCGAAAGTAAAATAGACATGATGAAATGTACTAAGTTCGAAGTCTCTTGGTTGGGAACAATAGCGGCTCTTTTCCTAACTCTTCTTAAATATCTGTACCGAACCATAGAGTTTCATGGGTCTATTCACTGATCCATGAAATTTGTGGATCTGTGTATGAGATCCGTGAAACTCAGGAGAGAGTAACACATGACCTTTTTACAAAAGGGAGACATTTCTTGGTGCTGGGCCCCCATCTACATTAAAGGGAACCAAGCACCTCAGATCACCCTAATACACAGTTAGTACATGTCCCTGCACCCTAAGGATACCTTTCCAGCACTGTTTTTGTGTAAAATCTTGCATTAGTATAACTGATATAAAGAGTTTATAAACTTACTAGCCTGGAGACATCTGGGCGTATCCCTCCTTCTGTTATACTTCAGGGCTGTGCATTCATTGCATGGCTGTGCTCCCCCTCCCTCTGTGCAGAGGAGATAACGATCACGCCCATCAGGGCAGGGCAGCAGGCACGGAGGGAGGGGGAGCACAGACATGCAATGCACAGCCCTGAAGTATAACAGAAGGAGGGATACGCCCAGATGTCTCCAGGCTAGTAAGTTTATAAACTCTTTATATGAGTTATACTAATGCAAGATTTTACACAAAAACAGTGCTGGAAAGGTATCCTTAGGGTGCAGGGACATGTACTAACTGTGTATTAGGGTGATCTGAGGTGGTTGGTTCCCTTTAAGGTTGCATGACACAAGTTGAGGCTTTATTCCAGAGGTTAGGACTGTCCTTTTTGTAGCACACCTTGTGCAGTGGGATGTTTTTTACGCTTTTTTTGATCAAAAACAGTATTACTGAAATACCACAGGGACTTTATATGTACTACTACCTGAAGAGCCTGGCATTGCCCGGGCATAGTAACTAACTGTTCTTAGTTATAAGCTGAGTGTATGTGTGTGTATGTATGTATGTCCACTATATGCGTCAAACCCTCACCCCTACACCCCCCAACCCAAACCTTCTGAAACATTCAAAGGGTTTTCCACTACAAGGACAACCACTTCTGATTGCACTTATTTCCCCCAGTTAGAATAAAAGACCCTATACTCGCTTCCTGTGCTGACACCATTCCAGCGGTGTTGGTAATTGCACAACAGGGGTCACATGACATTGTGAGATCACATGAGCCTCGAGTCCAACCACCACCGGCTTCTCTCGCCTCACTTTTGGAACAAATGGGTTAGGCTGCTTTCACATCAGCGATTTTTAGCAATTGCAACAGATCTGGAAGTTTTGCCACATCTGCCGCTTAACGGCTCACTTGCGGCAAGCCCAATTAATTCCCCATGGCATTTGCGGTCAAGTGCAGCACTTGCGGCTTTGCGGGATCCGGCAAATCCGGTACTCGCTGCAAAGGATAAAAAAAGGCTGCTAACAGCGGTTTTTTTGACTTGCCGCAAGTGCCGAATCCGGCAAAGCCGCAAGTTCCGCACATAACCACGTCCTATAGGGAATGAATTGGGCTTGCCGCAAGTGAGCCGTTAAGCGGCAGATGTGGCAAAGCTGCCGTATCTTCCGCAATTGATGAAAATCACTGATGTGAAAGCAGCTTTACACTACAGGATGTGATTCTGCTCCTGCCGCTCACTTCCTGTTGATATATCATTTGGTCTGAAGGCGTGCCGAAAGAAGTTGGCATTGATTGAACGCAGGGCTTGCATGACGTCATATGACGTGACCCCTGAATTTTATTTATCGACACTGCTGGGACGACGACAGCATGGGAGGTGAGTGCAAGGGTCTTTTATTCTAACTGGGAAAAACAAGTGGAATCAGAAGGGGTTGTCCTAGTGATGGCTGTGGAGTCGGTGTCCATGGCTGTGGAGTTTAAGTTGGAGTTAGAATAAAGTGGACCAACTCTGACTCCTAAAATATTTAATAAATTAGGTACAGTAATTCAATGCAGAATGTACTGAATATTATTATTATGATGAATGTTCTATCTAAATAGCTTGATTATTTTATCATGATAATGATGAAATCCTGATGTCACCATTGTTATCACTTAAACATGAGCCGTGTATGAGGGAGCCGGAGTCAAGGAAATTGAGGAGTCTGAGTTGGAGGTTTGGCTTACCTGCTCCATAGCCCTAGTCCTAGTAGTGAACAACCCCTTAAAAGGGATTGTTCCACAAACAAAGAACATTTTAATTAATAGATCTTGGAATAATAATTTCCACAATTGGATGTGTTAAAAAATGCTCCTGCACTGAGATAGTCTTATATATGTGTCCCTGCTCTGTACTGTGTAATGACTGTGTCTGACCATACAGGGACATGATCTGATCATACCACATCTCCTGTGCTGAGATAATCTTATACATGTGTCCCTGCTATGTACTGTGTAATGGATGTGTCTGACCGTACAGGGATATGGTGTGATCATACCACATCTCCTGTGCTGAGATAATCTTATACATGTGTCTCTGCTATGTACTGTGTAATCGCTGTGTCTGACCGTACAGGGATATGGTGTGATCATACCACATCTCCTGCAATGAGATAATCTTATACATGTGTCTCTGCTATGTACTGTGTAATGGCTGTGTCTGACCGTACAGGGACATGGTCTGATCATACCACATCTCCTGTGCTGAGATAATCTGATATATGTATCCCTGCTATGTACTGTGTAATGGAAGTGTCTGACTGTACAGGGACATGATCTGAGCATACCATATCTCCTGTGCTGAGATAATTTTATATATTTGTCCCTGCTCTGTACTGTGTAATGGATGTGTCTGACCGTACAGGGACATGGTCTGATCATACCACTGCGCCTGTGCTGAGATAATCTTATATATGTGTCCCTGCTATGTACTGTGTAATGGATGTGTCTGATGGTCTGATCATATCACAATGTGACAACAAAAAAGGAGAAGAAAAATGTGTTTTGTCATAAAGGCTAAAATTTACTGTGACGCCAAGGAGTTAAAGAAATCCACTTGTTCATATGAAGAGTAATTCATATAACTGTATAATATTACAGAATGGCTATGTAAATATATTCTTGTACGCTATGTTCACCTCAGCTTACACTACATTTGAACAATGATCCTCCCAAAGGATTTCATGTAGCTTAATCTGAGATGAAAGAATGTATTTATCAAGGGAAACTAGGTAGAGAATTGAGTTAGTTTTAGTGTGAAGTACTGTGATGATTTCTATGACTTAATTATATGTGAACACCGTAAGCTGCAATGTATGAGGCTAAACAGGACTGTGATGTGGAGGAGGCATTGAAGGGGAGAGCTCAAACAAAAAGCTGCGGGAAATGCCATAATAAAAATGTGTATAACATATATATAACGTGTTAAATGGCCCAGCACCAGTGGTCTGCTCATCACTGTCCGTGGATGTGCCGTAGCAGCACATGAGCAGGTGGCTTGTCCAGCATTTGACCATAGAGGCCACGTATTGATTGAAACAGTCATAGGTTGGTACCACGTATCGCTTCTGATAGAAAACATATTGGGCCCACTGCAGGGAATATAACGGGTAACTAATGTTCTGAGCTTCTTTCCAATGTTCCCTTCAACTAGTTTCATTTCTTAAAGTGATCGAGTCTTATTGAACAAGCAGAATGTTATTACCCAGGATAAGGGCTCATGCACATGGCCATATTTTCGGTCTGTGTGTGAGCTGACAAAACATCAGATTACACTCGGGCCAATGTTATTCTATGGGCACATGCCAGATTTGTCTGATCGGATTGGCTCGCATTATGCCCAAGTTTGCTCTGTTATTCGGATTGCACTCGGCCATGGAAGTCAATGGGTCAGTGGAAACCATCGGACTGCACTAGGATGGCCTGACATCTGGGTGACGTCCAGTGTCCATGGACTGACAGAATGGGGAAGATGGAGACTTTTTTTTCTTCAACTTTTTTCCTTATTGGAGAGAATCGGATCACACTGTGCTGACCCTCTGATCGGAGTGTAAATTTACCTATTCAACCCCATTCTCTGGAGTCTATAGTCATCTACAACTAAATTGATATTTAGATTTATGGGAAAAATTCTGTATAACTAGTTTTTTTTATCTAATTGAAATTCCAGATTTGGCAGTGAAATGGGCGATGAAGACGTTCACGTAGGAGATTGCTTTCCTTATACCAATGGGTTCGCTGCTTTGTGACTTTGGTAGGGGTACATTTAGTGACCTCAGTAATTGTGTTTTACAATTATGGATCTTCTTTTTTCATACTTTTACACTGAGCCATTGCATTATTCCTGCTGAATATTACTGAATAAATTCAAACCTGGGTGTTAAGGCCCCGTTGATGCGTCACAGGTTTGGAGTCGTTCCAGCGACATCGTTAGGATTTCTTTGCGTGTAACAGTGAGATTCAACTACGATAAATCATTGGATCGCTGATCGCAGGTTTGAGAACATGTTCTCAAACCACACGATCAACGATCAGCCAACCTGCTGCATCGTTGTGTGTGACACCACGATAACGATGTCGTTTACGACTTCGCCCATTCACAGCAATGAGCAGGGATCATTCACTGGGTTGTGCGAATGATACTTGCTGACAATATCGTTGGTGAGTCATCCATGATATCTACATGTGACAGCTCACCAATGATGTCAAAACGATGTCGGAAACGACCGTGCGTCCATGAGATCGTTGCCGACATCATTCAAATGTCGTGCCGTGTAACGGTACCTTTACTCTTCTCCTTGTCGAAGGGGTTCGTTATTAATTGCAATACTGCTACATACTAATTTCTGATTTTGCTGTTATTACCAAAAAAATAAAAAAATAAATCCTCTTTGCATTCAGTTGAGTAAGAGCTGAGCTGCAATGCCTGGCAGCGGCCACTATGCAGGGAACGGACCTGGGCAGATTCACCCCTATATTTGGCATTATAGCATTAAGGCTGGAGACACACTGAGCGAGACGCATACATAGTCTCGCATGACTCACCCAGAATGGCTAACGCTCTCTGGACAGGAAGCATGGAACTACATAGAAACACGTGCAGCTGACACGCTCCTGTTCAGGGAGACGGTGGCCGTACCGAGTGTATCTCGCATGCGTCTCGCTCATGTCTCGCTCACTGTGTCTCCGGCCTTACACAGATGATCTGTAGGGTTGCCAGGAGTTGGACCCCACAAAGTCCGATACTTATTACGGTACTCATCCTAACTACACTTCATCAATATCATAAGGATGGGCAACCCCTTTAATTACTGATTTAAAGGAAATTATTTTGTTCTTTGTGGTATGTTCTTGGTGCATATTTGCTGCAAATTTTCTTGCAGAAAGTTCTGCAAAGGTCTGATTAATCTGAAACAACCCCATATAAATGGAATTGGTTTTGGCTGAGAAATCTTCGGTAACGAAATCTGCAGAGTGGGAATTCTCCCTTAGGGCTTGTTCAGATGATAGTATTATGTGGACGTCTGCTGTCAGAGTTGGATACCGCATTGACAGCACACTGAAAATGTAATCCAACACGGCTGCTAAGATGACAGTTTTCCACATGGACTGGGTGTTTGTGTGAACCATTTTGCAGAATGCACAATTCTTTTCTGTATTTCAGGTCAGATTCGTCAATTCAAAAAAAATCTGATCTTGCATATTGCACCTGATATTTACAGATACATTGCCAAAATGAACATCATCAACATGGGAAACTATATTATAATGTACTTTTTAAACTGCCAATGTATCAATATGAGTGTCACTTTTATACAGACACACGGATGGAACATGCATGGCAATACAGATGAATATTGTACAAATTTAGTGGTTGAAAATCTGACAATATTTTGTATGCATGTCTGAACCGGGCCATAGGTTGTGGTCTACCCAGGGTTGTGGAGTCAGTATAAAATGGACCAACTCCTAAAATATGTAATTAATTGAGCACAGTTGTTCAATGCAAAATGTGCCGAATATTATTGTTAATAATTTTTATGTTCTTAATTAATGTATAATAATAATAATTAAAAGCTTGATGTTCACATTTTACTATAATAAACTTACCATTTTAACATCAACCTTGTATGAGGGAGTCTGAGTCGGAGGTTTGGCTTACTGACTCCACAGCCCTGGTTCAGCCGATGCATTCTTGAGACCAATGTTTTTGGTTGCAATTTTTCAAAAACATTGAGAAGACGCCTTGTTATCAATGGATTTCTTATGAATACATGTGTTTTGGGTTCTATATTTTAAAGCACCACTACAGTGTATTTCTTTTTTTTCAGCACTGGAGTGGCCCTTTAAATGTAAGCCTACTGCCCCATCATGTACCCACCCTCCGGCATTTTCATACTTTTTCGGTGCCTCTACAGTGCCGCCATCTTGTGACTACCTTCTGACTATCCGGAAGTCAGACATTACGTTACAAGCTCTCAATGCAACACTATGAGATCTAGAATGAGGCTGTCATAGAGATGTATAGTAAAATGACCTCCAACTAGCTCTATGAAACACCAGAGCTGCCGGCAGCATACAAAGTCCCGGAGATTGACGGAACTGACAGCAATAGATCATGAAGGTGAAAATAAGACAGGGGCAGGGGACTTTGATTTAAAGCACCATACTAGCACTGAAACAAAAAATAAAATGCCCAGTGGTGGTTTGATTTAAAATTTAATTACTGGCTTAGTACCATATATTACAAAATAAGAAATGATGCTATACTCTTCTTATGTCACTTATGGAGGTCCCACTAAGGGTACCATCACACTGTGCGATGGCACCGGAGATGTCGGCGGCGACGGGCGGTAGCGCGCACGGTTTTGCCGCCAGCATTGCCGTCCCCCATTTACATGGGGCAACGCCTCCGGCGATGTCCCGGCGATCTGACAGGCGATGCCTTAACATGGAAGCCTATGGCTCCCATTGCCTGGCAGATCGCCGTCGGCCGTTTACATGGGGTGATGTGTACATATCGCCCCAGATCGGCCGCCTGGTTTCAGAGCAGTGCTCTGAAACCAGGCGACCACTAAACAGTGCCGATAGGCCACGCCCCTGCATCGCCGAAGAAATCGGCGGTGCCATCGCACAGGGTCTGTGTTCAAGGGGTACCAGGACCACTTAGGGTACCGTTAAGGCATACAGTTAAGGTACCGTTTCCAGGACATTGCCGGAGGTGTCGCCCCATGTAAATGGGGGACGGCAACGCTGGCGGGGGCAGCAAAAACGTGCACGCTCCCGCCTGTCGCCGCCGACATCTCCGGTGCTGTCGCACAGTGTGACGGTACCCTAAGTTCTGTGATTGGCTGCCATGGTCCAGTATCTTTACCAGTCACGTGACCACAACAGCCCATCACAGGTCTTAGTGGTCCTGCTGCCGCTTTGAATGGTAGCTTCTTCCTTCTCGTATAAGCGCACACAACAGATGAGTATGGCTTTCTTTCCTATTTTCCTATTAATTTATTCATATAGCACTATTAATTCCACAGTGCTTTACAAACTTAATCATCAATGTTCCCATTGGGGCGCACAATAATTTCCCTTTTCAGTATGTCTGTGGAGTGTGAGCGGAAGCCAGAGAACCCGGAGGAAACCCACACAAACAAGGGGAGAACATACAAGCTCCTTGCAGATGTCGTCCTTGGTGGGATTTAAACCCAGGACCAATAAGTCAGCATGATGCCCTATATACCAAACAGCTGGTACTTTTACCCAGACAATCTCTTTAATATGAGAAAACTGGATTTGTTGTGCTGCATATTTGCAGACTGGATGTTATGGCTACATGGCCTCCATTATTATATATACTGTAAACTTTTTTCGTTTTCTGCTGCTCATTGTCTCGAGATTCTGTTCTATTGTGCACTGAGAATGGCGTAGTTATTACAGCCCGGACATAATTCACTCACATCTACAGGCTCAAGGTTATACAAGGGGTTACATGAGTCTGCAAAGAAGCTACTTAAGTGAAATATTTGCCATTCACTTAGATTGCCAATTTCATGCTATAAAACTCTGTAAGTGGCAATTTTGCTATTAACCCTAAGAAGAGCTGGACGGGCTGCTTTTCTCGGTAATTATTTGTATCCCAGGGTTTTATAAATAATGCATTCATTTTAAAGAAATAACACTTTTAGGATAGGAAGTTTCCTGCTCCAAACCCTGCATGATTGAGTCTCTGAATATTACCTGGAGCTGGAACACAGTGTTCAATAATTGGGCAACGCAGCCCTATTGATAAGTTTGGTATGAACATGTAAGGCTGGTTTCACACTGCGGTTTTTTCACTGATCAGGTTCGATCAGGTTTGTGTGCCAAAACCAGGAGAGGAACCAGGAGAAGAACTTGCAGAGACAAACTATAATTGAAAGATTGACACCTGTTCTGGGTTTTGAGACACTCCTGGTTTCAGCAAGCGTCTAATCCAACTAATGTGTAAAAAGGAAAGATACAGAAAATCGTTTGTTCCGACAGCTGTGGGGATGTTTAACAAATGTATAAGTGTAAAGCATCCCAAGACTAAGTGAAGTTCTAAGGGTATGGGGGGAATAGGGAAGGTACATGTACCAGTCTACCCGCATCTGCTGTCCATATAGACTTATTTTGTAAAGTGTGAAATGTTCTTGATCTTTGTTCTGCTGCTGTAATACTGTAATTTCCTCCGGGATCAATAAAGTTTATCTTATCTTATCTTATCTTTTGAAACACAAAACCTGACCTGACCTGACCTGATCTGACCGCAGTGTGAAACCAGCCTTAGACTGGATATACAAGGATGACTGGAGGAGGCAGCTATCTCTGAACTTTAGTGAGCATCAGGGGTAGACATATCATTGGTGCAATCTGTGCAGCCGAACAGGGGCCCAAGAGGTAAGGGGGCCTATTTCCACCTCCAATGCAGGAGGAATGCTCCTGCATTATGATGAGCTATTGGACTAGAAAGGGCCCTTTGTAATGTACTGTCTTGCACAAGGGCCCTTTGCTATCTGTGTCTGCTACTGGTGAGCATGTTTAGTATAGTAAGGAGAGAGGACAGATTTATCTCCTATAAGAGTAAAATGATCAGATATGCTGGAATCGAACACGCCCAATACTTGGGAAACTCCTATATCGATTGAATCATTGGGTGTTTCTGCTTCACTTCAGGTTTCACCAAGGTGTTTTTGTTTGCTTTTTTTTAAGTTCATATCAAACTTTAAAGCATTGGTAACCCAAATTAAACACCCCCAATCGGAACCCTTTTAGTGTCAAATTGTTGGAAATTTTATTGAGCCTTTTCATATTTACAGTTTCTGGAAAACCTTATATACCGAACAGTAGTTATCTTTCAGCCTTCCAATAATTTTCAAGAAGCTTAGGGAAGAGAGGTGTACCACAGTCCGCTCTGCCAAGTTCACTCACATCAAAGAAAACGAGTAGACGATGTCCAGTTCAATCCTTATTTATTCTCCTTATTCTCCTACGCGTTTCAGTGCCCTCCTGGCACCTTCATCAGGGATACTGATGTTTATCCAAACAGGTCTACAAACCAGTTGTGGGTCTCACAACTGGAATAGGTGAGTGGTTCATTTTTTCTCACCTCTACACAAACTAGTGTCTAGTGATAAGGGCACTATTGCACCTCTTGTCCCCCCCCCCTCTCTTTTTTGTAATAATTTTCAAGAGACAAAACCAGTGGCAAGAGCAAACGTCTAGGCAAAATGGCTGATCATTTAAAAAATATAACTATATACAGTGTATATTCAGCAGTGTGCAAAAGTGTGGGGAAAAAGCTACAGACTATCAAAAATAGAAATACAAATAGTGTCTTTTTAATCTGTAAAGAAAATGCAAAGTGAATGAAGTAAAGAGATTTTTCTTTAATTATTGTCATGGATCATTATTTCTAGCTAATATCAATATACCAGACAAATTGACTCACCATCAGAAATGCTATAAACGAGGTCTGTGACAAGCCCCAAACTAGCTGTTCTGCAGCATGGGACCCAGATACTTTCATTGAATACAGACCCTAGGTTGCATATATGTACCTCTACAGTACTCCGTTTATACTTTATTAAGGGGAATCTGTCATCAGGAACAACCCTCCAACGCCGCCTACATGGGGTTGCAGGTAGGGATGAGCGAACCCAAATTATAAAGTTTGGGGTTCGTACCAGACACCTAGTGTCCGGTGCTGAACCCCGAGCACGGACGTCTAACTGTATGATTGAGTTACTCTTCGTCAGGGCTGTGGAGTCAGTAAGCCAAACATCTGATTCCAACTCTTCAATTTCCCTTAAACTGACTTTGACTCCACCTAAAATGGACTCTGACTCCACAACCATGGCTGTGACGTCAGTAAGCCAAACATCAGACTGCAACTCCTCCAGATCTCTGAATCCAGCTTCGACTCCACCCAAAATGGACAAAGTATCCATCCAAAGTAAAGCCACCAGCCGGGGGTTTATATTAGGCTGGCATGCCAGTATCCATGGCTCTTTCCACCCTGATATGACCAGCTCACTAGTGTGTTCATTACCTACGCTGGATATCAAAATAGAGGGGGGCCCACGTCTTAAATAAATCAATAAATAATAATAAAAAAAAGATGTGTGCTCCTGTCTATTTTGGATAACCAGTGCAGAGATAGCAGACAGCAGCAGGGTGATATTATCAGGGTGGGATGGTCCATGGTTATTGGCCCATCTCAGACAAAAAATATCAGCACACAGGCACCCCAGAATTGGTGCATCACATTAGATGCACCAAATCTGGCACTTTACCCAGCACTTCCCAATTGCCCTGGTGTGGTGGCAATCGGGGTAACATATGAGGTTAATGAAAGCTCTGATTTGACAAAAATCACTGTCATCAAGCCCTGGATTATTAATGAAGAAGAGTCTGAGACACCCCCATTTCTAATCCTATAAATCAATAGATTAATCCCAATCCTAGAAAAATCCCTTATTTGAAATAAAAAACACAAACACCCTCTTTGACCAATTTATTAACCCCCAAAACACCCCTGCAGTTCCAACATAATTCACACGATGGCCCATGACAGTCTTCAACTCTGCCACATTCAGAGGCAGTGGTGACATTAGAAGCTATGACCGCTCATCGTGGCCTCTGGAACACACTGACGGTACTGTGGGAGCCGCGGCTGTGAGAGCGGTCATGTCAGTGAGCTCACCGGAGTTCATAGATAAGTGGATCCCATGGCACTGTGACTGCCAGAGAACTCAATGCTGGATAGTCGGCTTGCGTGACTTGAGTTTGTCATTAAGAGTTAATATCAGTTTATTAATGTATTTGTCAATTTGCCATTTATTCCTGGGACAGAACACAAACAAATTTTATTCTGACCCTCAAAAAGTAATGGAAAGGCACCATTAATAAAAATGGTGACTTCATGAGGGAATGCGCCTCTTATCAAAAGATATTCTTTCATTTGGTCACTAAAGGGTTAATAAAGGCTTGTAGTAAAGTGGGAGGTGCACTGCAAACATCTGTTTGCGCGCCTAAAGAATACAAACAGTGATTGGTTAAGACAAGGGGGATGAGTGGGGGCCAGTACTATATAAGGTGACGGTTCCTGTCAGGAACGTCACTTTACCTCAGGAGTTTGAAGAAGCCCCGCCCTCCCGCCCCATTTGTTTTGTTGATATTTGATGAAATCGGTTGGGTTCTTTGTCAGAGGTCCGGGTCATCCAATAATTTGGGTGGATCCTAAGGAATTAAATTAAATACATTTTTATGGATTCAATTATTTATTCAAGTTAATGGAAGTTATTTATTATTGATGATATTCATTGATGAGTTGGATATATGAATTAAACTTGGCAAAGAAACCCTACCAATGTTTTATTTAAGTTAAATAAATTAATTTATACCAAACAATTTGGAGTGTTGTTTGTCATTCATTAATTAAATTTAAGGTTGATATGCATAGGGGCGCTATTACTTCATGGAAACTTGGTAAAAAAAAAAGACTAGTGTGACTAGACCATTCAGCTATAGACACTTTCGTTTCAAATTTTTTCATATATGTTAATGGTTACTAAATTGTGGCCTGTAAACCATGGCACTAAGTATTGGTCTGCATCCGGTTGCATTAGTTTTTACCAGAGTTTTTCATAGGACATGCCTAGATAGACAGGTACATTTGGATAGAGCTCACCAGTCTCCCACTGGTTGCTTCCGGGGCCACCCATTAAGCTTCATGAACGCTCACTGCAATGACCAGCAATGGCCAGTCACAGACTGTCACTCTCTATGATTGGCTGCTGACGATCAGTGCAGTGAATATTCATGAAGCTGGTCAGCCCTTGAAGCAAGCAGCGGGAGACTGGTGAGCTCTATCTACCTTCTAGTGAAACCCGCATGCTCAGTAGGCATACTGGATACATATTTTTCCGTATCCAGTCTAATTCAGTAAAACCGGATCCAGTGCCCATTGACTTCCACTTTGTTATGCTGAATCATACTGCATCCTGTCGGGTCTGGCTTGTTAACCACCCCAGAAACCCAATGCAACTGCATGTGCTGAAGTCCCCATCCAAAGTCATTGGAGACAAACTGGATCTGGTAGTGTCCAGCTTTTGCCGGAGTCTGCTGGAGGGCACAAAAACGCTGGTGTGAAACCACCCTAATTCTTTTCTAAAATGGACCATCAGAGAGCAACATAAAATTGTCCAAGGGGGGAGATAAGTTTTAAAATAGCAAAAGAAGCATCTCACCTGTAAAATCGCCAACTACTTCAGTGTTGCCACTCCAGTACTCCCCGGCAGTCCATGTTTACTTGACAGCAGTGATATTTTTACAGGGTACAACAATTCTCTGGAATCCATATGCAGCCATTGCTGAAGCTGAAGTGAACCAGTGTGTAGGACCAGACTGGTGTCGCTGAAGTGGAGTAGTGAAGGACATAACAAGTATGAAATGCTTCATTTATTATTTTGTGGCATTCCCTTCTTACTTAGGCTGCGTTCACACATTGCGTATTTTGCCGCGTTTTTTACGCGCGCTTTTCAAAATACGCAATGTGCCTTTTGTCTGCCTGCAAAGGGAATGGGAATTTCACTTTGCAGTGCAGACATTGCGCAAAAATACGCACTGCGTTTTCCGGGAGAAAGCGCAGCTCCGTAAACAAATGATATGTCAATTGTTTACACAGCTACTTCTGCGTATTCTCCCAGAGGGGAGGAAGAATCCTGCTTCCTCCTCCCCTCTGTGACAGCTGTGGCCGCCCATTAGATTTCACAGTGTATTAATATACACTGTGAAATCTAAATTAAACGGAGGCAAATGTATGTAAAATAAAAAAGAATCAATACTTCACCTCTCCGACGCCTTCTGCCGCTATCTGGTCTCCGATTCCAAGTGAGAGATGTACTGACAGGACCTGTGGTGATGTCAGAGGGGCGTTCCCGGGCACTCGCGGTCATGTGATACATATCACATGACCACGAACAGCCAATCAGCGCTGGGAACGCCCCGGGAACGCCCCCTCTCTGACGTCACCACAGGTCTTCTCAGTACACCTCTCACTTGGAATCGGAGAGCAGAGAGCGGCAGAAGGCACCAGACAGCGGGAGAAGGCACCGGACAGGTGAAGTATTCATTCTTTTTTATTTTCCACTAGCTGGGAGCCCGATGCACATTCATCGGGATTCTAGTACGTCGCTGCGCGGGCATTGCGAGTCGACTTAGAAGTGCTCGCAATGGCCGCTTCGCGGCCAATGCTTCGCGCGTATCCACATGACCACGCCGGCTCGCATTGCGAGTCGACTTAGACGTGCTCGCAATGGCCGCTTCGCGGACAATGCTTCGCGCGTATCCACATGACCACGCCGGCTCGCATTGCGAGTCGACTTAGAACTGCTCGCAATGGCCGCTTCGCGGCCAATGCTTCGCGCGTATCCACATGACCACGCCGGGGGCAAAAAAGCTATTCGCAATTATATAATAGATACATTTGCCTCTGTTTAATTTAGATTTCACAGTGTATATTAATACACTGTGAAATCTAATGGGGCTGTCACAGAGGGGAGGAGAAAGCAGGATTATTCCTCCCCTCTGTGACATCACTGCGCTTTCTGGAGTAAAGAAAGCGCAGTATGTGAAAGCCCCTGCGTATTTTGTTGCGCTTTTTTGCGCGGCCGAAAAACGCGACAAAAAGCGCGCGCAAAAAAGCGCAGCAAAATACGCAAATGTGTGAACGTAGCCTAAATAATTTTTGTTGATATTGGATATCCCTATAACAAATGGGAAAACTTCTATCCCATACTAAAATCTTTAAGAGGCCTTTGATTCTGGAAATTATAATTGGTCCAACATCTCTGACTTCGCCAATATAATATTCTTAGATATAGACATGATGAATGAAAAAAATAATAATTTAACAGGTGTCTGTCAGCAAATGAGAAAAAACATAGATTACCTGCTGCTATACTGATAATCTGCAGGTGAATACCCTTTTAAACATATGCGGCAGACTAATTGGCAGTTTGGCTCAAGGGAGAAAATTAAGTTACATTCTCCCTGCGGCTGCTAGTTTCCAGTCGAGGTGGCACCATTTTCTGTGTGAAGTCAAGCAGAAACAACTTAATTTAGGCCGGCTTCACACCGCAGTTTGGAGCTGTCATGTTTTGCAGTATGCACTGGACACAACCTGACAGCCCCGGATGCGCACAGACTGAGGGCAAATATGCCCTCTGATCCTGTTTTAGACAGGAATTGTTTGTGCACGTCTGTGCTGCTGTCCAGTGCTGAAATTTCAGCCGTGGAGCTCTCCAGGTGCTGATCTTCAGCGGCGGCTCTGAAATACTGAACGAGCGCGGCTGCATTTCAGAGCCACTAGTCATTCAGCACCAAGCGTCCGGGAACCTTTAGTTTTTTTTTGCCTGATTCAGCGCCCATAGACTCCCATGTTATGGACACCAGATTGCCCCAGATCCGGGAGTATCCGGTTTTGTTTGTTTTTTTCTGCATTGGACACGAATAATTATACAAGCTCTGATTTTGTGTCCGGGGCAAAAAAACAACAAAACCTGAAAATCACAAAGCCAGATGGCAAATAACCATCCGGCACCATAGGGATACATGGGGGGCAAAATCGGATCTGGTTCACACCGGACAGACCCGGACCCGAAACATCGTGTTGTGAAGCCGGCCTTAGACCATAAGGCCACGTGCACACATTGAGTATTTGATGAGTTTTTTACCTCAGGATTTGAAGCCAAAACCAGGAGTGGATAATTAAATACATAAGTGGTGATGTGTTTCTATTAGACTTTTCCTCTGGTTGCTCCACTCCTGGATTTGGCTACAAATCCTGAGGTAAAAACTCAAATACTGAATGTGTGCACATGGCCTTAGCCTGTCACGTTTAAAATGGTGTTTACCGACATATTACCACTGTGGCTGCAAGTAATTACTATTTTTTTTGTTATTTTGTCTGTGTTATTTGCTGACGCGTTCATGTTACCTGGGTTTACCCTTTACAAATTCGTATACATACTTGTGTAAAAATAACTTTTTTTGCTACCTAAAGAAAAAAAAATGACATCTACACAGCTTACTCTGTTCGAGGAGAATATACGGTATGTTAGGTGCTGCTGTTCTCAGGCACTTCCTTTCGTAGAAAAGAATGACATTTTTGTCCTACTTCATTATTTTTCTATTTTAATGGATTTTCACCTGGAGTTGCAAAGTCGTAACACATAATATAGTTATATACTGTAATTCTAAAGGAAGTGCTACATGATTTATTTCATTTTTTTAAGGTTTGTACTTATGGTAATACCTTACTGTGCTTCCAGTTTTGAGTAACATTTAGGCAATGTGCGCAGCAATTTTCTGCACCAAAACTGCATCTTCTGAGGGAAAAATGCAGCCAAATCGCGGTTCATTTTTTACCCATTTTGGTGCGTTTTAGGTGCAAATTTGAGCCATGCATTTTTCTTAATGAAGTAAATGGCAGAAAGTGCAGTAAAAACTCAACAACAATTGATATGCTGCAGTTTTTTTCTGCAAGCAAATCTGCACCAACCCTGCAAGGAAGAAATAAGCATTGTGATCACAATAATTCAGAATGCTCATTAACTTTGCTGGGGTAAGGATAGGCATGCAGTTTTGTGACAAATTTGCCTTCAGAAACCGCATAGATAAATGTACTGTGTGCAAAAGGCCTAAGGCTCGTTCACTCCACCGTGTAAATCAGTCCAATGCTATCCAATGTTTTATTAGATAGCACTCGGCCCAATGTTATTTACTATGCAGCAATGCCGATACAGGATGAACCTGACAGCCCCGGACCGAATTTGCAAACGGAACCGGAGGGCAAATATGTCGGATGCTGCTAATTGCAACCGCAGCTGTTGATTATTTAAGATCGCGGTTAGCAGGGAGCTGAAATTACAGCAGAGTGCAGCCGCTGGTGTCCGGTTGCCGGATCCTCCCGGATCGGGGCAATCCTGCCCCATAGATTCCCATGTTAGGAAGCGCCGGATTGCCCCGAATTCAGGAAGATCTGATTTGGGGAGATTTTTCTCCCCGGAAACAAAAATACTGCATGCTCCGATTTTGTGTCCGGGAGAAAAATCTGATTCTTCCCGGATTCTCCCGGACACATGGAAACCAGACGGCAGAGAGCTGCCATCCGGCCCCATAGGATACTATGGGACCAAAATCCAGTCCGGGACTGTCCGGTTTACATCGGACAGCCCCGGATCGGATTTCTCCGTGGTGTGAAGCCGGCCTTATACTTCTGCTTCTCATTCTAAGGCTGTCTTCACACCACGATTCTCTGGATTCGGGGCTGTCCAGTGTGTCCTTGTCATTATAATACAGTTATTATGTACAGACAGGGAAAATGTCTGCTGCACGGTGTGACACCAAAGGACTGTAAGATGGGAATAACGGCTTTAGCAGTAGGGAGAGGGGGATAGGGACACCTCCTGACACTGACCAGCGTCTGTCCTTTACTTTCCTAACCACCTTAAGCAGGCCCTTCCCCATGCCACCAGAATTTGCCTAGTCCCTGTCTGTCACCTAAGGCAAGCCTGGCTTGTGCACAGGCCAGTGAGGGCGCTAGCCTCGCCACTACAGATAATAAAACACAGGATAGGTAAAGATAGTCAGTGGAAACGATAATAAGGATACCTAATATAGCCTGCAGAACTCTAAGGCATAGAAATGGGGTTACCAGGAATAACTTCAGCAGCAATAGGGCTCCACTACCAGCGCAATGGTTGGGCAGAGAATGAACTCTATCAATAACATCAGGTGATGGTAATGTGGCTATTTAACCTTCGTCAGGCTGCATAATTTTACAACGTTAACAGGCTGCAGAGGTACAATTGTACCTTCATATACACCTCCACTGTGGAAGACTTTCTATTCTGAACCAAAACTGCAGAGATGTCACGAAATTTCAGCCTTCTACGGCTTTTCGAAAAAAAGTTATTGCAATTTTAAAAATGGAATAGTTACAATTGTACCTAATCAGCCGGACGAAGGTTAAAGGATGGAGGAGTGGTCATCATCACATCATCTGATTTAAGACAGCAGCAGTAGCAAAGGATAAACTGAAATTAACTCTTAATGTCCCAAAGGAAATTAACAACATTTAAAATACACAGACTGCAGAGCAGTCATCTCATGACAACTGTGTGACATCATGATGTAATGATATGATGTCACATCCTCCTGGTCACGTGACATTTTTCTGAATACCATGGAATAGAATTTGAATGATTTTGTAAATTAGATTTACAGTGCAAAACTACACAAAAATCTTGCACATCGATCAGAACTGCTGCTCTGCTTCTGAGAAGCTAGAGGTGATATTTCATGCCTTAGGATGGATGTGTAATACAACCAGGGATGTCACTGGAGTTTACATTGCAGTCTCTTGTTGCTACAGGACTCTTTGTGATGGAAACTAAACCTTTCTTTTGTCTGTCTTACTGCCGCTCATCTTCATCTGCCGGGTTGTTGTTCTTTTTTTTTTCTAGTTCTGTATAGAAGTAGAAAGCATCTTGGTTTTCTGTTTTTTTGGCTTTGTCACCCCCACACATGAGATTTTAGTAAGGCTGACCTCTATAAAAAGTAAAAGGAAGAGCTAACCAAGGTAAAGGAAACAATCTGACATGACATCTGTAAATAATGATATGTTTCCAAATGATTCATACATGCCCAAATGTCAGTGTTCATTATTGAACATTTATGATCTTTTTTGAATGCAAAAGGAAAGTATTATGCCTAAAACATTGCATGTTTGACGTAGCAGAAACTGGTGCGTAAGAACTTAAAGGAGTTATCCAGGACTTTTTATTTTTTTCTTATGGAGCTAAAATATTTCAGGCAGATAGTTGCTAACTACCTACCTTTTCTGTCCTACCCCGATCTCAGTCAGCTCAGAGAGGTCACTGACCACTCCAGCCACCGACAGTTGTGCTGCTTCATTTGACGTCATGTCAACAGAGCTGCACCTTCTCTTCTGGTCTGCTCTGTTGAAGAGGTATCACTGCCAACCTTATGTTGGTTAACAGCCTCCTATAGTTACTGTAGTTAGCAAATACCTGGCTGTAAGTTCTTATTATCATGAGAAAAAAACTACTAACGTCCCAGATAAGCCTTTCAAAGATTTTCTCCTTACTATGAGCTTTGGTAGACCCAGCCATTCATTTGACTAAACACTACTGTGGAAGTATATAACTGATGGCACTTTGCCCCTTGAGGACACTATTTCAAGGATGTTCTAGATGAGATGGGCATCTAAAGCGCTGCTTTGCTTTACATTGACGTAATGTACAGTGGATGTAGCTTTCACAAGTCTTGACCTATTTGATTCATCATTCATTTCAGTATTTTCACTTCTATTTGCTTGCCGTCAGCTGTATTCTGCTGTTTCATGTAAGCAGCTTGTCTTATGCTTTTAGAAGCTTAGCGTAATTTACATTAAAAGGTATTTTATTAATTATAATCACTGGGAAGATTTGAAGATCCTCCATATTTTTGACTCATTTTTGCTTTTGGCTTAGGCCGGTTTCACACCACAGTTTTCGGGGCTGTTCGGTAGCCCAGATCCGATTTTGGCCCCATAGTGTACTATGGGGGCTGGATTGGACTGGATGGCAGCGTTTTGCCATCTGGTTTTGTGCTGTCCAGGTGGATCCGGCAGCTTTTGTTTTTTGTCCCCGGACACAAAAATGGATCATGAATCATTTTTTGTTGTCCGGGGCAAAAATCGGTCAAAATTGGATCCTGCCGGATCCAGCGCGATCCAGCGCCCCCTAACATGGGAGTCTATGGCGCCGGATCACGATGGATCCAGCATAAAATCAGATGCGGCTTCCAGATGCCTGCTGCTGAAGTTTACCTCCATAATCCTTAATTGAAAGAAGTGTGGGACCACCAGAAGTCTTCCTAGACCTGGCTGTCCAGCCAAACTGAGCAATCGTAGGAGAAGAGCCTTGACGAGAGCTAAAGAAGAACCCCAAGATCACTGTGGCTGAGCTCCAGAGATGCAGTAGGAAGATGGGAGAAAGTTCCACAAAGTCAACTATCACCTTCCAGATCGACAATGACCCTAAGCACACAGCTAAAATAACAAAGGAGTGGCTTCAGAACAACTCTGTGACCATTCTTGACTGGCCCAGCCACAGCCCTGACCTAAACCCAATTGAGCATCTCTGGGGAGACCACAAAATGGCTGTCCACCAATGTTCGCCATCCAACCTGACAGAACTGGAGAGGATCTCCAAGAAAGAATGGCAGAGGATCCACAAATCCAGGTGTGAAAATCTTGTTGCAGTAATCCCATGAAAACTCATGGCTGTACTAGCTCAAAAGGGTGCTACTCAATACTGAGCAAAGGGTCTGAATACGTATAACCATGTGATATTTCAGTTTTTCTTTTTTAATAAATTTACACAAATTTCTACATTTCTGTTTTTTTAACCACTTCCCGACCCATGACGTATATGTACGTCATGGGTTTGGTGCCCGCCTTTGAGGTGAGCTCCGGTGCGGAGCTCACATCATTCACCCAACATCTCAGCTGAACTCATCAGCTGAGATGTCGGGCTCACAGCACTGATCGGTTCCGCGATCTGATCGGTGCTATTAACCCTTTGGATCCTGCGCTCATTCACTGACAGCGGGATCCAAAAGTGCAATGGCGGTGATCGCGCCGTTCCCCGCCGAGATCGGAGATCCAGCAATACGATTGCGTGATCTCAGCTCACTACCTGATAGCCTGAGGTCCTGGTGTGAGCCCGGAAGCTATCAGGATTCGCTTCCTGTCAGTGGTTGGCAAGCGATGCCAACCACTGAAAGTAAACGTATGTGCCATGTTCCGTTCTAGTGCAGCTCATCAGGACATGGCACAAGCAATCGACCACTGGGGCAGTTTAAAATAAAGAATTAATATGAAAAAAAAACACAAAAGTTCAAATCGCCCTCATTTTAAAATAAAGGTATTAAAAAATGAAAAAAATTACACATATTTGGTATCGCCGCGTTCAGAAATTCCCGATCTATCAAGATATAAAATCAATTAATCAGAGCTGTAAACTGCGTAATGGAAGAAAAGGTCCAAACGCCAAAATTATGTTTTTTTTAGTCACTGCAACATTGCAATAACAGGTGATCAAAACAGCACAGCTACCCAAAAAGGGTATCATTTGAAATTGCAGCTCAAGACGCAAAAAATAAGCAGTCACACAGCCCCAGATCCCGAAAAATGAGAATGCTACGGGACGTGGAACATGGCGCAAAAAGTGCAATTCTTTTTTTTTTTTTTTTTTTTTTCAAAGTTCTGACTTTTTTTTCACGACTTAGATAACAGTAAAAGTATACATGTTTGGTATCTACGAACTCGTTACGACCCGATGCATTGCACTGTCATGTGAGTTTTACAATATAGTGAACGTGGTGCATAAAAAAACTAAAACACAAACGTCTTATTGCACTTTTTTCTACTATCACCACATTTGGAATTTTTTCCCATTTTCTGCATAGTATATGGTAAAATAAATTATTGCATCTGACAGTACAACTCGTCCCGCAAATATCAAGCCCTCATATGTCTATATTAACGGGAAAATATAAAGGTTATGGCTCTTGGAAGCAGGGGAGCAAAAAACAAAAACCGAAAATGAAAAATCGCCGGTGGTGAAGGGGTTAAGTCAAGATGGGGTTCAGAGTATTCATTAATGAGAAAAAAAAAATAAATTTTTTGAATTTACCAAATGGCTGCAATGAAACCAAGAGTGAAAAAGGGGTCTGAATACTTTCAATACTCACTGTATGAGGTAAAAGAGCAGTACGGTATGTTAAAACGGACATGTCTATGTGATCTTTTCTTTTTACTGTGGATACATGGTTTGCAAAATAAAGCAACAAACATGAACAGCACCACAGACTGTGTGAAAAATATGGATAGAAAATATTTCTGAAGAACGGATGTCTGATTAATCTTATACAGTGACTATGTTTTATATGCATAAAATATAATGAACCTTATCATAAAATGAATGAAAAATATTTCCTCCCATGATCACTGCAGTGTGACACCTATGTCCTTCCAGGATTCTTTACCTACTTAGCTCTAGTAGTAAGCTACATTGATGAGCCTACCTTGTGAACGTAGTGTCCTTTTAAGCTTGGTGTTTTACTAACTTGACCTTTATTGTGTACCTGACTTTGCATATCCTTAAATTCTCTTCTCATTTCTGGTAACACATTGCAATTCATGGTTCTCCCTGTGTTTTAGTCCTGGTGGATTTATGCACTCAAAATGTTGGATATAATGTGATGTTTTTATGCTTATTCATTTATGATTACCTTCTATTTAGTGCATTTTGCTGGACACAAAAGTCTTAGGCCGGTTTCACACCACGGTTTATCTGATCCGGGGCTGTTCGGTGTGAACCGGACAGCCCCGGATCCGATTTACAGCCCCATAGTATTCCTATGAGGCCAGATGGCAGCTATTTGCCATCCAGTTCCCATCTGTCTGGGAGAATATGGGAGAATGTGGGTTTCTATCAGCTTGCTGCGATTTTCTGTTCGGGCCAAAAATCTGCACAAATCGGATCCTCACTAACATGCGAGTCTATGGTGCGCCGGATCGCCCCAGATCCGACAGAGAATCTGTCAGGTTCCTGGACGGCGGGTGCTGAAGCTCAGCGCTGGCCATACTGAACTTCAGCACCTGGAGCTATTCCCTGCTGAGAGTTCAGAACCTTGGATAGCTCCCCGCTATCCGAGATTCTGTAATTTCAGCAGGGACAGCTGCGCTCTGCCGAATCCGGCTGCAGACAAGACTGGAGGGCATATTAACCCTCCGATTCTGTTTGTCCAGAGCTGTCAGGCTGTGTCTGGTGCCTCCTGCAAAGCACTGGACACAGCCTGACAGCCAAAAAAACGTGGTTTGACATTAACCTTTGTTAAATGAGTGATCCTATAATCAACATTTATCTTCCATCAACAGGAACAGGTATCCTAAAGACATCTGTGAATGAAGCAAGTGTGTATGATTATTGCTACGTTCCCTTGTATGGGCAGTAGTGCGCTTCCATGACTACTGTTTCCCAAACAGTGAATGGAGTAGTGGTCATTCATGTGTACTACTCCTCATGACATTCACACAGGGGTTACTGAAACCTTATTCTCATGATCAGTGGGGTTCTACCGGTTGAATCTCCACTAATTATGAGCGAGGATGCTCGGCCACTTCTCCATACTTGTTCAAGCGTCGGGGTGCTCGGATATGCTTGGTACTCGATCGAGTATTATGGGTGATCAGATGTGTCATTCATGAATGATCTGACACAAAGAGCAGATGGGGGCTGATTTACACGCCATCTCCTGGATATGCTCTGTTTTTGGCTGGCTGTATGTGGACAGAGACCCGGATTGCCCATCACTAATTGACCCTCATTATACTAGTTACTTAAGACGAGGCTGTCAGAGCAGCACCAAAATCAGCTTATCTGTGAGTGTGCCGAGTGTCGCACCTCACCGATCTGCTATTGACCTATGCCAGTGATGGCGAACTCCAGGCCTCGAGTGCCACACACAGTGCAGGTTTTCAGGATTTCCTTAGAGTTTGACAGTTGGTAATTTGATTGCCAACTGTCAAATGCAATGGAAATCCCGAAAACCTGGACTGTGTGTGGCACTCGAGGCCTGGAGTTCGCCATCACTGACCTATGCTAAGGATTGGCCATGTATGGATATCCCATTTAAGTAAAAAGAAAATGCACAACCTGAAATCTGATTATTTTCTAGTTTTTTTTGCATCTTCCAATAGGAAACCATTCAAGGATCCTTTTTAACTTTTTGGTTCACATAGTTAAATAGTTGATATGGGTGAAAAAAAATTATAAATGATATATATTATATAATTATAAAATTATATATATATCCATTAATTTGGACTGAGGAATGAGAAAGGACAGGGCTAATGAGAAGGTCTTTAGGGTAACTTCTATAACTATTTTTTTTTCCATTGATCCAGAGTGAGGTAAATTCTTTTAGAAAGAAATACAGTGTTTTCCCCGTTATTACTAAGTGTGATCAGACTGAATCACTAAATACAGAAGAATTTGATGCATTGTATGGTATTATGTACTGTAGATTGAATTTTATTCTAAGAACTAATTTAAACTTTTTGAAGTGAACAGCTGTGATAGCTGTGACCATCTCGTGAGGGAACTATTAAAGGGGTTGTCCACATCTTGGACAAAGCCTTCAAAAATTAAACAGTATACTGTCTCATTTCAAAAGGTGTTGTCCAAGTACTGTAGAGGACAATCTCTAAAGAGAAGAGAAACACAGAAAGGGGGGAAAAACAAGTTATTCCACAGACCAAATGTACGTTGGCACTAAAATGGTCAGCTTTATGTTTGGTAGAGTTGTATTGGGCTGTGCAGTCGGAGTTGAACCCCCTTGTTAGCTGTGTCCATGACTAATGGTGGCGTTTTTATCATAGAAATAATTAAATGGAGTTGTGACGGCAGGGTAATGGGGAGGGATGCACATGGCTTAATGCTCATGTAGGCTTTTTTCTTGACTGCTTCATTTTCAATGTTGTTGATTAAAAGTCTTGAAAAATGGTATGATGTTATAAAACGTGACAGCCGTTTTGACAGCACATCTTTCCATCGGCTTTGAGTCCAGAAATGAGACAACCTGGGGCTTGCAAACAGAGACTTCAAAAGCAGCTCTCACTGACTAGAGGCGCAGCGTACAGTTTAATAGTGCGATGAGCTACAAACAGCTGGGACATTGCTAATTTTCTGAAGACCTGGCTTATACGCTGCTAAGCATGACTTGATTGTATCATGATCGCTATTCGGCTGCAGTTTTTTTTTTCTTACATCTGTCATTTTAAGGTTATTTGCCCTATTTTTACTGCTTTAAGGGTTTGACATAGATATGTTTGAACATAGCAGGAAATTGACAGATCCCTCTGGAGTTATGAAGAAGTGAATTAATACATCATGTCATCTGGTCACAGACATGGTGCCTGTTGTGTAACATTGTACACTTTTTAATATATCGATCATTGAATTCTTGACTTTACACTGCAAATCCTAGTTCCCAATTTGTTATAATCGCCATGTCTAGAAGGGGTTCTAACGCTGTCATCATGCTTTGTAGTACAGAATATTATCATATCTTTGATTATTTTTAATAGCAGATACACTACCGTTCAAACGTTTGGGGTCACCCAGACAATTTTGTTTGCCATGAAAACTCATTCTTTTATTTATCAAGTGAGTTGCAAAATGAATAGGAAATATAGTCCAGACATTGACAAGGTTAGAAATAATGATTTTTTTCTGGTCATCATAATGGGAGACCCAGACAATGGGGTTTAGGGCTCTGCCCTCCGGAGGTCACACTAGGTACTACAAGTTTGTAGACACCGCCTCCTCCGCTTATAAACCCCCACCGTAGGAGACATCCTCAGTTTTAAACTTAGTGTGCTCGGAGGATCACGCTTTGCTTGCACTTCACTGCATTCTCACAACTTACGTGATGGCGTCTGAAGACAAGGTAAAATGGTCCTATCGGGACCTGTGACAGCCTCCCCGCTCACCCTTAGTGGCACACGCTGGTGGAGGTACCGGAGGGCCTAGAGCCTGGACACTTCGTGTTCTCCCGGTACGCTGTCACGCTCCTTTCCATCCCTCTCTGGGGGGCTCTGGAGAGTGGGAGATAGGAGCCTTGCACAGCTCCGCTCCGTCCGAGGCCTCCCTAAATGGTGCTTACAGACCGGACTGGAGCCAGCCCAGTCTGAGGCCTCCCTAAATGGTGCTTACACTCCAGACTGGTGCTGCACCCCCGTCCGAGGCCTCCCTAAATGGTGCTTACAGACCGGACGGGCACTGAGGCCCGTGCGTCTCCTGTGTGCCTGGGGGTAGTGTCGGACACTTTATGTGTCCTGACACTCAGACCGCGCGTACCCTCGGGTCCGCGGTTCTGTCGGTGTGCCCTGTGCTGGGGTCACCCTGGCTGACCGCCCTGTGTATCACAGGGGCTGCGGCTGTGGACTGCAGGTGTTTGTATATACTGACAGTCTGTGTGTGTATGTTGTATTCACACTTTCCCGCGCTGCGGGCTCTAGTCACCTCCATTAATGAGGCTGCCTGGAGGATGGGAAGCAGCCCTTGCGGTGACGTCACCGATGGGCGTGTGTGTGTGCTTCCCGCGTGTTCTCGGCGCCGCCCACGACTTTGCTCTCGGCGGCCATCTTCTCCCTCACTTCCCGGCTGGGATCTATCGGCAGCACGTGTCGGCACTTCAGGGGAGACCGGAACTCGCGGAGGTCACACACACACACCGCTTCCTCCTACCGCTTTACTGCGGTCGGTAAGCCACCGGGTTTCCCGGTTTGTTTTGTGAACGGCAAATTGGCTTATATTCTCCCCACTGTGGCGATGTCTTCAGTTGGGAAGCATGCTGCTAAGGCGGCGGTGGTCACCATTACCTGTGCTACATGCAACGGGACACTGGTGGAGGGGTCCTGCAATAACTGTGGACGCCCAGAGACCCGGACTGCCACTACTGAGTCTGCAAATCCGGGATTATACCCTGAGGTTCAGGTGATCCCAGGGCCATGGGAAACGCAGAATAGGATCAATGAATCCCTGCTGTCCCAGATGTCCTCCATGTCGCAATCCCTGGAGGCACTTCATAGGAGACTGGAAAACCCAGCTACTCCTCCCAGTTACCCCCGGGTGTCTCTTACTTCTACTGTGAGACCCTCTAAGCGAGCTCGTCGTGAGGAGTCACCCGAGCTCCAGGCTCTCTCTGAGGAGGAGCGTTCCTCTGATGGTGAGGAAGATGATGGGGGTTCTACTCTCGGGTCTGTGTCTGAACCTCCAGATGGGGTGGAGGATCTGGTGTCCTCCATCAATGAGACATTACGTCTTGTCACTCCTCCTGAGGAGGTGACTGTACACCCCAAGGAGGTCTATCAATGGCTGCGGCCGGAGGCTAGACCAAGTGGATCCTTCATGGACCACACTAATTTTGGAAGGGTGATTAGAGCACCCAGGTTACATCCTGGGCGGCGTTATGTCCGTAAACCCAAGGACAATCGCTTTCCCTTTCCCCAGGAGGTGCTTCAGGAATGGTCGCAGTCTCCAAAGGTGGACGCTTCCATGACCAGGATTGCTGCACGCTCCTTGTTTTCTGCCTCTGATAGCTCTTCATTGAAGGATGCTACTGATAGACAGGTCGAGCAACTCGCCAAGTCTTCCTATGAGGCTGTGGGGTCTTCCTTTGCCCCTAATTTTGCCGCGGTCTGGACCCTACAAGCGATTACCACCTGCTTGGATGGTATCACTGAACTAGCTAGGTCCAGTCCAGAGGTCCTGGCGCTTACCGACAGAGCAAGGGCTTATGCGGATTACGCCAGGACGGCAACTTTGGAAACTGCCACTCGCTCTGCTGTGGCCTCTGCCAATGCAATTGCGATCCGCAGGCTGTTGTGGCTGCGTCTTTGGGACTCAGATACCACATCTAAGAAGATTTTGCAGAATCTTCCATTCGCTGGTGACAGGCTTTTTGGCACCGAGCTGGACAAATTGATAAAGGATTCTGCTGAGTCTAAGATCCCGCAGAATAAGCCTAAGCCACGGTACACCGTGAAAAGGAACCCTAAGCAGTGGTCCTTTCGCTCCAGCTCACAGTCATCAACGACGTCCGCTCGCTCGGACCGAGGGGGCAAGCCTGCTACTCAGTGGCGTTCCAAGAGTCGTCAGAAGAAGCCGGCGGGGGCAGCGGCTGCCACCCCCAAGCCCGCCTCGACATGACTCGCTCTCTCGTCCTGCCTCCCCACAGGTGGGGGGACGCCTGTCTCGATTTCAGGACAGGTGGCTCCTTCACGTTCAAGACCAGTGGGTTCGAGACGTAGTCTCACGAGGTTACAGGATAGAGCTGACGTCAAAACCGATACCCCGATTCCATCGGTCGGTTCCATCTCCAGAAAAGGCTCAGGCTTTTCACCTGGTGTTGGAGGGACTCCGCAGAGACGGAGTGGTGGTCCCAGTGCCCACGGAAGAGAGGTTCAGGGGTTTTTACTCCAACCTCTTTATTGTCCCAAAGAAGGACGGCTCTTTTCGCCCGGTTTTGGACCTCAAGTTGTTCAAACCGTCACGTGTTGGTTCGGAAGTTCCGCATGGAATCCCTGCGCTCCGTGATCGCGGCTGTGTCGCAGGGAGACTTCCTGGCGTCCATCGATATCAGGGACGCTTACCTTCACGTGCCCATTGCACCAGCTCATCAGCGCTGGTTGAGATTCGCAGTGGGGGAAGAGCACTTCCAATTTGTGGCACTGCCATTCGGGCTAGCCTCGGCACCGCGGGTGTTCACAAAGGTGATGGCCTCCATGATGGCTCTCCTGCATGTGCAAGGACACGCCGTCATACCCTATTTGGACGACCTGCTGGTCAGGGCGCCATCGGAAGACCTTTGTCGGGTGAGCCTGGAGGTGACCATGAAGTCTCTGGAACAGTTCGGGTGGCTTCTCAACATTCAAAAGTCGACCCTGGTTCCGACCCAGTCATTGACGTATCTGGGCATGGACTTCCACACGGACTCAGCCCTGGTGTCCCTACCTCAAGCCAAACAGCTAGCGATCCATTCAGGAGTGCAGAATGTCCTCCTGTCACCACAATCATCTCTACGGGTATTGATGAGACTGGTGGGACGCATGGTAGCGGCGATAGAGGCGGTGCCGTTCGCACAGTTTCGCCTCCGTCCTCTCCAGCTGGAGATTCTTCGCAGATGGGACAAGAGGACGATCTCGCTGAATCGGCTGGTGACGCTGTCACAAACCGACCAGGGACTCCCTACAGTGGTGGCTCCAGCCACGTCACCTGTCACGAGGCCGGTCCTTCCTAAAACCGTCATGGTTAGTGGTGACCACAGACGCCAGTCTGAAGGGCTGGGGTGCGGTGTTCTTGCACCACAGGGCTCAAGGCCTCTGGACTCAGTCGGAGTCGGCATTGCAGATCAACGTGCTGGAGATCAAGGCGGTCTATCTGGCGCTCCTGGCGTTTCAGAAATTCCTGTCAGGACACCCCATTCGGGTGCAGTCCGACAATGCGACGGCCGTCGCCTACATAAATCATCAGGGAGGGACCAGAAGTGCTCAGGCCCTCGCCGAAGTCCACCGCATTCTAGCTTGGGTGGAGGAAAACGGCTGCCTGATCTCCGCAGTTCACATCCCAGGGGTCGAGAACTGGGAGGCCGACTACCTGAGCCGACAGGGGATGGACGCCGGAGAGTGGTCTCTACATCCAGATGTCTTCCGGGACATCTGCGGCAGATGGGGCACTCCGGACGTGGATCTGATGGCCTCACGGCTGAATCATCAGGTGCCCCAATACATGGCAAGATCGTGGGATCCTCAGTCTCTGGGGGCGGATGCCCTGATCCTGAGTTGGTCCAGCTTCCAGCTGCCATATGTGTTCCCGCCTCTGGCTCTGATTCCCAGGGTCCTGTGGAAAATCAGGATGGAATGCAGAGTAGCCATTCTAGTGGCTCCAGATTGGCCCAGGAGGTCCTGGTACCCGGACCTGTGGCAACTGTCAGGCGGACACCGGTGGCTCTTCCAGAACGCGCAGATCTACTCGCGCAAGGCCCATTCTTCCACCTCAATTCCAGGGCCCTCAGATTGACTGCATGGCTCTTGAGGCCTGGCTGCTGACATCCAGAGGCTTCTCTCCTACAGTGGTTGCCACTATGAATAGGGCTAGGAAACCTGTTTCCAGGAAGATATACCACAGAACGTGGAAAATCTTTTTCTCCTGGTGTGCCTCTGGTGGACGCTCACCGTGGCCATTGTCCATCCCGACATTGTTGGCCTTCCTACAGTCGGGGTTGGAGTTGGGATTATCCCTTGGCTCTCTGAAAGGTCAAGTATCAGCACTTTCAGTGCTGTTTGACAGGCGCTTGGCGCTCCTCCCGAAGGTCCGTCAATTTCTGCAGGGGGTATCTCGGGTGGTTCCGCCTTACAGGCGACCTCTGGACCCTTGGGACCTCAACATGGTCCTGGCGGCTCTGCAGAAACCGCCGTTTGAGCCACTGAGATACATCTCTCTCTCTCTTCTGTCCCAGAAAGTGGTCTTTCTGGTGGCAATTACGTCTCTGAGAAGGGTCTCAGAATTGGCTGCACTTTCGTGCAAGTCACCCTTTCTGGTGGTTCACCAAGACAAGGTGGTGTTGCGCCCACGGCCAGAATTCTTGCCGAAGGTGGTTTCAACGTTTCACCTAAACCAGGAGATTGTTCTCCCATCATTTTGCCCCGCTCCCGTTCATCAGGTTGAGCGCGACCTCCATACTCTGGATCTCGTGAGGGCTGTACGCATTTATGTGTCCAGGACCGCCTCCTTTAGGAGTTCGGATTCCTTATTTGTCCTCACGATGGGTCGCTGTAAGGGGTCCGCGGCTTCGAAGTCGACCTTGGCCAGATGGATCAAGGCTCCCATTCAGGAGGCTTACCGGTCTTCTGGTTTGCCTCTCCCGGTGGGTTTGAAGGCACACTCTACTAGAGCTGTAGGTGCCTCCTGGGCCTTGCGACATAGAGCGTCTGCTCTACAGGTGTGTCAGGCGGCCACTTGGTCCAGCCTGCACACTTTCTCTAAGCACTATATGGTGCATGCCCATGCCTCTGCGGATGCGAGTTTGGGCAGGCGGGTTCTCCAGGCGGCGGTTGCCCACCTTTAAAGGGAACCATGTGTTATCCGTCTTGTTGAGGAACTCTTCCCGCCCTGGGGTATTGCTTTAGGACATCCCCATTGTCTGGGTCTCCCATTATGATGACCAGAAAAAAGAGAATTTTGTTTACGTACCGTAAATTCTTTTTTCTTTAATCATCAATGGGAGACCCAGCACCCACCCAGTTGTTCCGTTGCATGTTTTGCATTTGATCTGTTCTCTGTTGAGACAGTGTTTTCCGGGTTGTTACACCGTCTGTGCACGGCATTCTTCCCGATGTTTCGGGTGTGGTTTATTTTCTCCTCGCAGCTTATGGACTAAACTGAGGATGTCTCCTACGGTGGGGGTTTATAAGCGGAGGAGGCGGTGTCTACAAACTTGTAGTACCTAGTGTGACCTCCGGAGGGCAGAGCCCTAAACCCCATTGTCTGGGTCTCCCATTGATGATTAAAGAAAAAAGAATTTACGGTACGTAAACAAAATTCTCTTTATTTGAAATAAAATTTCCTCTTCAGTTGGTTTGCATCTCACAAATGTTATTCTGTGGGATCCAAACACCTCAAACTTTGATTTGTCTGTCCATAACACTTTTTTTCCAATCTTCCTCAGTCCAATATGTGTTCTTTTGCCCATATTAATGTTTTCCTTTTATTAGCCAGTCTCAGATATGGGTTTTTCTTTGCCACTCTACCCGGAAGGCCAGCATCCCGGAGTCGCCTCTTCACTGTAGACGTTGACACTGGCGTTGTGTGGGTACTATTTAATGAAGCTGTCAATTGAGCTGTGAGGCGTCAATTTCTCAAACTAGAGACTCTAATGTACCTGTCTTGTTGCTCAGTTGTGCATTGGGGCCTCCCACTTCTCTTTCTACTCTGGTTAGAGCCGTTTTGTGCTCTCCTCTGAAGGGAGTGGTGCACACTGTTGTAGGAAATCTTCAGTTTCTTGGCAATAACTCGCATGGAATAGCCTTCATTTCTAAGAACAAGAATAGTCTGTCGAATTTCACATGAAAGTTCACTTTTTTTTGACCATTTTGAGAGTTTCATAGAACAAACAAATGTATTGCTCCAAATTTTCAACTAGCTCAAAGGAAGGTCAATTTTATAGCTTCTCTAATCAGCCAAATCGTTTTCAGCTGTGATAACATACAATAAGACCGACTGCTGTTGGTGATGAACTCACACTGGCTGGGACACCAGTTCTGTTAACAGATACACATGTGGTGGCTAGGCTCATGCCAGTGTTGGTGACTAGCTGGGAAACCTGGTTCTGTTGGGTGCCGGACATTGGTGATCTGTGAACCACACTCACGGTAGTCAGTTGTTCCCTTTCTCAAGCGTGACACTAGGGCTCCCACCAATCCTCAATTTTTTTTTTTATAGATGGGAGGCAGACAAGAATTACAGTATTTTCTGGAAACATTACCATTTTTGTCCGTAGACTGTGCTTGGTTGTTCAAGTTAGGCTACTTTCACATAACCATTTTTTTAAAATCCGATGCTGTCCGATATAAATCGGACAGCATCGGATCTAAACTGATCCCTGCAGTCAGATGCCAAATAGGCATCCGATCCGACATTCTGCAGGATCAGTTGCTGTCACTATCACAGCTGTTCTCCCCTGGTGCTCCCCCTCATCTCCCCTGTGTGTCCCCCTCATCACCCCTCTTTTTCCCCCTCTTCACCCTTGTGTGTGTCCCCCCCCTCTTCTCCCCTGTGTGGCCCCCTCATGTCCCCTGTGTCCCCCCTCTTCTCCCCTGTGTGGCCCCCTCACGTCCAATGTGTGGCCCCCTCATGTCCCCCAGTACTCCCCCTCCTTTCCCCTGTCCTCCGGAATAAAAAATAAAAAACATTTTATTCTCACCTCTCCCCGAGCCCCGGCCGTCTCCCGCCGTCTTCCTGCAGGCTCCCGGTGGCTCCCGGTGTCTGCAGAGGTCTTCTTCATCTGTACAGGACCTGCGGTGATGTCACAGTCACGTGACAGGACAGCAAGTTACACCATGGTAACCTGCGGTCACGTGACTGTGACATCACCGCAGGTCCTGTACAGAAGTAGAAGACCTCTGCAGACACCGGGAGCCTGCAGGAGCCACCGGGAGCCTGTAGGAAGACGGCGGGGGCTCGGGGAGAGGTGAGCATAAACTTTTGTTTGTTTTTTTTAACCCCTGCCTTCCAGTTTGGAGCATTTTTACTGTACTGAGCGTGCTCAGTACAGTAAAATTGGGTCCGAGGACACATCCGATGTATCCTTGGACCCTGCTCCATGGGGCTCCATGCTAAAAACATCGGACCATATCAGATGTGCACTAAATGCCATCCGATTTGGTCCGATCCGATTGTGTCCGATTTTATTTTCGGTGCAAAAAACTGAGCATGCTCCGATTTTTGCACCGATAAACAAATCGGACAGAATCGGATCGGACCAAATCGGATGCCATTTAGTGCACATCCGATTCGGTCCGATGCCCATAGGGCTGCATGGGGCCAAATTCGGATCCGATGCTGTCCGATTTTTATCGGACAGCATCGGATTTGCAAAATCCGTAATGTGAAACCAGCCTTAGCTTCATATTATTGACTAGAGGTGATAAATATTAGCAGACAAAGCCCTCTTAGGAGGAAAAAGTTCACTTTTTTCTAATCTTAGTATTCCATTTGTTATTATTATTTATTCTTAGGAGGTAAAAGTTCACTTTTTTCTAATCTTAGTATTCCATTTGTTATTAATATTTATTGGCCTTCAGCTTGATCTTGAGCCATGGTGACTTGATGGATGAACGGTCTGTAGGAAGATCGATCTTGTGTGAGCCTAGATAGGTCCACCATGGTCTTGTCTGACATTTTTTTGATAGTATCAAGCCATCAGATTGCCTACTTGGGAATAAGCATGCTAGAAATAGGAGGAAATGACTATGGCTAAATAAAGCAGGAAGAGGCACAATAAGTGACAAAAAGGAAGCATTTTGGGAATTAAAGCAAGTAGGTAGTGATGAAGCGTTAAATAAATACAGAAAATTAAATAACATTTGTAAAAAGCAAATACAGAGTAGAATCTCAATATTTGCAGATGACACTAAACTCTGCAGGGTAATCAATACAGAGGAGGACAATTTTATATTACAGGAGGATTTATGTAAACTAGAAGCTTGGGCTGATAAATGGCAAATGAGCTTTAATGGGGATAAATGTAAGGTCATGCACTTGGGCAGAGGAAACAAAAGGTATAATTATGTGCTTAATTGTAAAACACTGGGCAAAACTGTCACTGAAAAAGACCTGGGTGTATGGGTAGATGACAAACTCACATTTAGTGGCCAGTGTCAGGCAGCTGCTGCAAAGACAAATAAAATAATGGGATGCATGAAAAGAGGCATAGATGCTCATTAGGAGAACATAATTTTACCTCTATTCAGGTCACTAGTGCGACCACACTTAGAATACTGTGTACAATTCTGGTCTCCGGTGTATAAGAAAGACATACCTGAACTAGAGCGGGTGCAGAGAAGAGCGACCAAAGTCATTAGAGGACTAAGGGGTCTGCAATACCAAGACAGGTTATTAAACTTGGGGTTATTTAGCTTGGAAAAACGAAGGCTTAGGGGTGATCTTATAATAATGTATAAATATATGAGGGGACAGTACAGAGACCTTTCTAATGATCTCTTTACTCTTAGGCCTGAGACGGGACAAGGGGGCATCCTCTACGTCTGGAGGAAAAAAGGTTTAATCATAATCACAGACGCGGATTCTTTACTGTAAGAGAAGTGAGACTATGGAACTCTCTGCCACATGATGTTGTAATCAGTGATTCACTACTAACATATTAAGAAGAACCTGGATGCCTTTCTTGAAAAATATAATATTTACCAGTTATATATAATACATTCTTTGATAGGGCGTTGATCCAGGGAATTAGTCTGATTGCCGTATCTGGAGTCAGGAAGGAATTTTTTTCCCCAATGTGGAGCTTAGTGTTTCCACTTGGTTTTTTTGCCTTCCTCTGGATCAACATGTTAGGCTATGGGTTGAACTAGATGGACTTAAAGTCTTCCTTCAACCGTAAAAACTATGTTACTATGTTACTTTCTCTTTTCCTTGTTCCTTCTATTCTTCCTACCACGATGTCCTTCTCTAGTGCTTACTCTTCTCGTATGAGGTATCCAAAGTAGGCAAGTTGAGTTTTACACATGTATCCCTAAAAGACCATGTTAACTGCTTAATGCGGCATTTATACTTTTCCCATTTATTGGATTTACTTTTCAGTAATTGGATATTACACTATTAAATTGTCATCGAGCTGGTAGAATAGTAAATGATCTCTGAAATATTAAAAGGCGGACCTGGTTAGGATTAGTCATCCACTCATGCTTTTCAAATCCGTTCTCTTTAACATTATATTAAAGGACAAATATCAAGTCAATTGATTCCATTATGAACCAGACTAACAATTTACCCTTTATCATTGATGGAAATAATAATGAGACACTAAGAAATTGCTCCTTGTCTCTTGTAGTCTCGTTTTTCAGTATTTTAACGTAGTTTCTACAAGTGAAGTTACTCTGCATGTGGGGGCTCTGTAATAACCTTCACAATTCACTTTCATGTGTGTTTCAGTGTAATCTGATGATAGTGGGATTATTGCTAATAGAACATCTCTACAGAACAGAATGTTTTGCCCTAATTTTAGGCCTTAGGTTAAAGTTAATATACAAGTCTTTAACAGTTTTCATTTATATAGATTAAGATATGGAAGCATTACAAATGAAATTGCAAAGACAAAATGGGGCTACAATGTAACAATGTGGGTAATAACCACCAGTTTGGCGTCTAGAAGAGAGAATTGAGCTGTTGCTGTTCTCTTAAAATTGCCTACACCAGTGATGGCGAACTCCAGGCCTCGAGTGCCACACACAGTCCAGGTTTTCAGGATTTCCATTGCATTTGACAGTTGGCAATCAAATTACCAACTGTCAAACTCTAAGGAAATCCTGAAAACCTGCACTGTGTGCGGCACTCGAGGCCTGGAGTTCGCCATCACTGGCCTACACTGATAAGATGTAACTTAAATTATATGGACAAAAGTTTTAAAGCTTATTAAACCCACACATTAAACCTACAGGATCTTTTATGATATCTTATTCTAAATCCATAGTTAGTATTATTTTATTATATCTTTGGTAGTGACTTTGCAGCAAAATCTTTATACCGTGCTGATGTGGTCATGTGACCCATCAGCTGATCGGGTTGCCCCATCCCTTCCCGGTCAGCTGATTAAGGTCCTTTAGCCATCGGAGATTAATGCATTGCGGGACACTCGGCGGACAGGTGAGAATTTATTTTTTTATTTTTAACCATTCTTTTACTTAATTTTATTTTAGTAGTGTATGTAGATAGTGTATGTAAATACACTGCTAAAGTGAAAGTGAACAGCGCCAACACCACTTGCATGCGCTTTGAAGGCTCGGCTCCCCTTTCTGTGTCCGGATCCCTCAAAATCCTGGATCCGGACACAGAAATGGCATCCGGAGTTTACAATCTGGGCCTGTCCATTCCTGTCCGTGGGGTCCTGCAAAAACCAGGATCCCACGGACAGGAACAAAACCGTACTGAGAAGTCAGCCTAACAGGTAGAGAAATGTGATCTGCTACTCATCACAGCACATTTCCATGTCTCCAGAGTAAAGTGCTGGCGTGCTTTACACCTCTTCATTCAACACTTGGCATTGTGCTTGGTGATGTAAAGCTTACATTCAGCTATGAAAATCAATGCCGCAAACCTTCCGGCACACAATTTTTGTGCTGTTAATAACAGAGGAAGTTTGGTTATGTGCATTTTTTGAGTCAACAGAGCCCTGGCTTCTTTTATGCACCATGTGCCCGGCATTTTGTGATCCCACTGTATATCTATACGTGGTCAACAACTTTGTGACTAAGTCGCTATAGTTCCTAAATTCTTCCATCCTGTTTTTTAAACAAGGAGGTGTTCTCCTGGCAATAATGGAAACTGTGAAGAATTATCAACTATGTCAACCTTAATTCATTGGAAAACCCCACTATAATTGTAGCATGTAAGAGTGGTGGTGGTGGCTGGTCACATGCAGCTGAATCTCCACGTACCGTGATGGCTAATTATCACACGGACATATGAACATCCCGATAGACTATAATGAGTACATGCTTTTTCCATGAAAAAGCAGCTAGAACATGTAAATGAAAAAATGGAAATCTGAACGAGCCATAGCTGTTGGCGGAATGATGTATCAACTGATCGTTCACCAAGCAACTATGTTGCCTGACTCTCCCATACCCACAGAAGCGTTCCTATGTACTTTATGAGAGATCTGCTGTCAGACATCTCGCAGCAGCTTTTCTTAGACAACAAAAGGATCAGCAGTCAGGAATTGTAGGTGCTGAATCACTGTCTCCCCCGACATTCATCTGTCAGGGGCCTCTTATACATTAGAGTGTTGGCCAAATCTATTTATATTGGCAATTATGGCCAATGTTAGTCTAATGTGTATGGATGACTTTACGGCTAAGAGCCCTTGCTTGCATTGCGATTTATTTTCTGCGGCTATTTTCTCCTGTCATTGAGCTTGAAGCCTTTTAATGTAAGCTTACATTGCTTTGAAATACTACTCTTCACACTACTTTTTAGCATCTTTTGACCTTTTTCGACAAGTGATTTTCACTTATATTTTGGGACCTCCGAGACGTTTCTTACTCCTAAATCAGAACTAATGAAACATATTTAAAACTAGAGCAGATAAATTATATCTTTTACCCATCCAGGCCAGTCAGATTGTGACTCTGTTGTTAGCTACTATCAGAACCAAAATGGAAGCAATGATTGCATTGGTTGTTTTTATCAATTTCTCTTTTCTTCTGTACCAGAATAGTGTTCTCTCTAGTACAAATCAGTCGAAAATTCACTTGTTTTAAAATTCAGCTATTTTTTACTTTTTGGGTTTTGCAATGCCAAAAAAATCAAGTTACCAGTGATTTAGAAATGGTACATTGTACTTTCCATTATTTGGAAAATCTATTAAGATGCTAGGGTTTTCTCAAAATGCATTTTTCTAAATCCATTTCACTACAGAATCTGCTCCTAAATAGAAGCAAAGACCAGTAACGTAGCGGCTGATATCCGTGTCCTAGAGGACGGAGCTCCTAGCCTCCCTTCACATATAGGATCACATTACATCCACCGCACCGTCTCCTGTACCGGGGATAGCGGATCCCAGGAGACTGAGCTGTACTGCCATGCAATGTATTTAGTAAGGCAATCATGGTGCAAACTTCTGCACTATAATCGTTTTTCTATTTTTTTCTATATAATTGGAGGTACACCGATTTGTGGAATTAGATGCTTGTTACCTAGCAGTACTGAGCAGGCGGCTGGCTAATTGTCCTTTTTTATTAGATCTGTATTCTAAAGCAGTACGGTAGAACAGCTGCCAGCGCTTAGGAACCTTCTGTGTTTGCACTTATTCCTGTCTGGTAGGCAATGAAACAGATTTTCCCACTGTAGTATATGGAATGCCCTTTGGTTACTCATTGGCCTATAGCTTAAATTAAGGTTTAGAGACAAATGCAGAAAGGTTAGTTGTTTCCATACCAGTAGATTATAATTAATGTGAGTTCATATAGTTAATACTTCATTTGAAATAATTGATTTGATATGGTGCCTAATCTGAAACCAATTTTGAAGTAAATTAAAGGGAACCAACACCCCCAATGACCCCCCGGACTATTAATATCGGTCCCTACACACAGCACATACATGTGCTGCAATGATTTTTGCTAAAAAAACTGTTTTGTAAAACTGAAGATAATGCTTTTGAAAGTTTAAACCGAAGGGACGGGTGGGCGTTACTTATCTGTGGCAAAAGCGGGTTGCAGCTGCCACTCATCCACCTGTGTCCCGCAGTAGCAGTTATGGCCAGCCCTTTGTTCAGCGTCACAGCCCGGTGCACGGGCTCGCATGCCGTGCACACGTCATCATCTACAGCCGGGTTGCGAGCGCGCGCTCTGACTTCCTGCGCTCAGCTATGGAAGTCAGAGCGCGCGCTCGCAACCCGGCTGTAGATGATGACGTGTGCACGGGCATGCGAGTCCGTGCACGGGCTGTGACGCTGAACAAAGGGCTGGCCATAACTGCTACTGCGGGACACAGGTGGATGAGTGGCAGCTGCAACCCGGCTTTTGCCACAGATAAGTAACGCCCACCCGTCCCTTCGGTTTAAACTTTCAAAAGCATTATCTTAAGTTTTACAAAACAGTTTTTTTTAGCAAAAATCATTGCAGCACATGTATGTGCTGTGTGTAGGGACCGATATTAATAGTCCGGGGGGGTCATTGGGGGTGGTTGGTTCCCTTTAAACCAGCACTTCCATTTTTTAATACGTGTGTTTGTGTGATAATATACAGTACTCACCTATCGCAATCTTCTTTGGAATCCAGAGGCGTTCTGCTCCTCCTTTGCTCCACGTTACTGACATGCCCACTATCTGGCTCACTCCACATATGAGCCGGAAGTCCCTTTTAGGATTCATGTAGATGACTGTATTTTGGTCCGAGAGAAATCCAACAAAACTTCAAATTGCACTCGTACCAATGTTGTTCAGTGAGAACACGAGAGCCTTTATAAGACGGATCACTCTTGGCCATTTAAGTGTATGGGTCCATGAAAAAGATCAGACTGCACTCCTATGACATCTGAGTGCAATTTGATGATGGACTGACATGTTGTAAAAGATTCAGAATTTTTTTAATCCTTCACATCCAAAAAATAGATCCCCACTCTGATCAAATTCGAAACAAAGTCAGACCAGAGTCAGATTAGCACAATCTAACCGTTTTTCTCAGATGCAAACAATACGCTCATGTAATCTGAGCCTTACAGTGTCACCTTAGGTAGATTTGTTCTGACGCTCACAGTCTTGCATTGTAAGGGTTCGGTCACATCAAATAATAAATCTGTTTGATTTTCATCCAGAAAAGTTGGCCGAGTTAAATCCGGTTAGTATTCCATTTTTGTCTCGCTTAGCATCTGTATGATAGCCATTTTTTTTCTCAGCAACTTTTATTCTACAATCATTTATAGGACCTTTTACAATATCCTATGCTGCAAAATAATAATGTAATCATAACAACGGCACACAGGGGGTCCATGTCATGTCCTATTTTTTTTTTCTCGCACTCAAAGACTTGCTTTGACAAGTTTTGGCCGTTTTACGGGACCATATGCAGCATACTGCAATTATTTCCTCAGCTGAGGACAAAAAATTGCAGATCAGCACTGACTCCTTGAATAACATGGGTCCGAGTGCAATCTGATTTGTTTATGCGAGCGACACTAAAAGCAACTTCTGAGTCATACAGAGTTCCAATAGAGAAAAGCAAAAGAAAGTGGTGTCTGAGCAGTGGGGAATTACTTGCTGCATACAGGTGTGAGATTAACATTCTAATGAATTACACATTAATGGGGCGGCCCATCCCTTTCCAGTGTACCTGAGGAAGGGGACAGACCATCACGGAAATACGTAGTGCATTAAAAAGGTAATCTCACACCTGTGTGGAGTGAGTGATTCTCCAGTGCTCAGACATTGATTTTTTTGCTTTTCTCCATTGGAACTTTTCCATCCCTTTTTGGGATCAAGCAGGTTTGTGTATCTAGCTCATCAGGGATTACTTATTCAGGGGGACTAAAGGTACCGTTACACGGTACAAGATCGTGAACGATATCGCTGAAACATCACGGGTTTGGAGTTGTTCAAGTGACATCGTTACTACCTCTTTGTGTGTGACTCCGGTATGGCTGCAATAAATCTTTGGGTCGTTGATTGCAGATTTGAAAACATGTTCTCAAATCAGACGATCCACGATCAGCCAACCTGCTGCATCGTTCTGTGTGACACCGCGATAATGATGTCGATCGCGACTTCGCCCATTCACATCAGTGAACAAGCATCGTTCGCAGGGTTGTGCGAACGATAGGTGCTCGCTATATCGTTGGTGCATCGTTCACGATATCTACACGTGTGACATCTCACCAACAATGTCAAAACAATGTTCTAACAACCGCGCGTCCCTGAGATTGTTAGTGAGATCATTTCTACATTGAAGCGTGTAACGGTCCTTAAGGCCGGCTTCACACCATGATTTTCTGGATCCGGGGCTGTCTGGTGTGAATCGGACAGCCCCGGATCCAATTTTGCCCTATTGTATCCCTATGGGGCCTAATGGCAGTGATTTACACCCCGGGTCTGTCCTGTCCGGGGCTGCCAGGTTCTGTCCGGTGCTTCCTGCAAAACACCGGACATAACCTAACAGACGAAAACTATGGTGTGAACCTAGCCTTACAGGTCTCATCGTTGAGCTAATCCTAGTGTATTATTGATTCTGGTATCCAGGAGCGCTCACCGGTTATCACCACTTATTGCTGGATGAGGATCTGGGGCAGCTAGGAGGTGGTTTACTCTCGGCTCTGAGGTTTTGCAGGCATCCACAGACCCTTTGTACTGCATGTGTTGTGCCTCCCGCACGACCGACATAGGTGACTGCCTTTCAGCTATAAGTTAAGCACGGTCTCGTAGAGGTACACACAGGAGCGCTCCTTGTTATTTTTTGTCTCCATGAGTCACACAGAGCACAATGTGAACTGGAGAGTGTGCAGAGCGGTGACATCACTGAGAAGAGGGCCAGACTACACTCACACTACATACAAATGTTATACAAATATATTAAAAATAATAACATCTTCATGAGGGTACCTTAATATTTGTGTGACTTTCTGAATGAAATGAACCTATTCCTTTATCTAGAGAAGTGTTATCATTTTATGGAGCTTGCATACTGATTGACAATAGATTTTGGCCCATAACACTGGCTCCTTTTTAAACTAGTATAAGATTTGCCAGTGGGGCATGATGCCCACACCAACAGCATCTGAACTATATGGTTCAAACAAATTTGTTCTAAATTTTATGATCAGTTCAAATCATCTACAATAAAAGAAACTAAAGGTCTAATAGCAGGGTTACAAACCTGACTTGGACATCCTTAGCCAGAAATCACTGCCATTTTATTTTACAAACGCATTGATAAATATAAAGAATCTAACAAGAAAATGTTAGCTCAGAATACTCCTATGAATGGATTAGTAATCTGTATCACTCACATCAGTTCATGACTCACAGTAATTACAATAATTTGATCAAGCTCTGCCGGATTAAAAAGAAAATCAAACACTGCATTTTTTTCTTTTGGAACATTGTAACATCTAGTATTTTCATGGACAGTTTATCCCAAAAAAATATGAAAAAACATTTTTTTACACACTTTTTGAAGACTTTAGCTGCATTAACTTTGTACTGTAAAATATTGATAATTACAAGCATAATGACCTAGGCAAATTTCCTCATCCTTTAAGGAAGGGGTCTCAAACTCGGCTGGGTTGGTTGGCCACACATAGAAAAAAATTGTTATCGTGAGGCCGCATTGCTTGTAGGACTAAGTGACATTTTAGAAATGCCAGAATTTTTTGCTCAATGTAGTAAAGTACAAATCCTGATCTTCTTGTAGGAATGTCCCCACCCTAATCTCCTTTATGTAGGAATGTCCCCGTCTTGGAGAAATGTCCCCATCCTGGTCCTCTTCTTGTAGGAATGTCCCCATCCTGGTCTTCTTCTTGTAGTAATGTCCCCATCCTGGTTGCCTTCTTGTAGCAATGTCCCCATCCTGGTCCTCTTCTTGTAGTAATGTCCCCATCCTGGACCTCATCTTGTAGTAATGTCCCATCCAGGTCCTCCTCATGTAGTAATGTCCCCATCCTGGTCCTCTTCTTGTAGTAATGTCCCCATCCTGGTCTTCTTCTTGTAGTAATGTTCCCATCCTGGTCCTTCTTTGTTAGTAATGTCCCATCGGTTTCTTCTTGTAGTAAGTACCCATCTGATCCTTCTTGAAGTATGTGTCCCCAATCCTGGTCTTCTTCTTGTAGTAATGTCCCCATCCTGGTCCCCTTCTTAGTAGTAATGTCCCATCCTGTCTTCTTCTTGTAGTAATGTCCCCATCCTGGTCCTTCTTGTAGTAATGTCCCCATCCTGGTCTTCTTCTTGTAGTAATGTCCCCATCCTGGTTGCCTTCTTGTATAATGTCCCCATCCTGGTCCCCTTCTTGAGTAATGTTTCTCCCTGGTCCCTATGTGTAGTAATGAACTATCCTGGTCCCCATGCTATGTTAACGTCCCCCATCCTGGTCCTCATCATGTTGTAATGTTCCTACCTGGTCCCCATCATGTAGTATGCCCCCTTCCTGTTCCCCTTCTTGTAATAATGTCCCATACTGGTCCCCATCATATATTAATGTCCCCCTATCCTGGTCCTCATCTTGTAGTAATGTACCCATTTTTAGTGATATTCCCTCCCTTGTCATCTTGTAGTAATGTCCCCCATCCTGACGCCATTTGTAGTGCTGTCCCCACATCCTGATCCGCTTTTACGGTGATGTCCCCACATCCTGGTCTCTGTTCTTTTTATCCTCTCTCACACACACGCTCACACATACACATACTCACACGTATGCACACACTCATACATATACACACACTCATTCACATTCACACACATACACACACATACACTCACACATACTCGCATATACACCCACTACACATACTCAGACATATACACACACTCACATACACACATACAATACACACTCACACATACAGATATACACAAACATACTCAGACATATACCACACTCACTATACACTACATGCTCACAATATACACATGCATACTCATTCACACACATACTCACACACAAACACACTCACATATACACACACATACACACACTCAGACATATTCACTCAAATACATACACACACATCACACATTCACACACACTCAGACATATTCACACACATACTCACATACATACACACTCACACATTCACTTAGACTAGTCACACACGCATACTCACACTCACACACATACACTCACATATATATATACATATATATATATACACACACATTTACACACACACACTCAGACATATTCACATACATATTCACACTCACATACATATATACACACTACAAATACACTCACACATATACACACACTCAACATATCACACACACATGCACACTCATTCAAAACACACACACACACACATTCACACACTCAGGCATATTCACACACACACATACTCCACTCACATACATATATCACACATATAATACACTCCCAAATACACTCACATACATACACTCACACATACACACACACACTCAGACATTAACAAACTCTCTCTCAATAACACACACCTTAACGATGCTGTGATCCATTGTACAGGGGGCCGCCGCGGTACCCGCTTTATTGTGATTTCCGGGTACCACTCACACAAGCTCCTTTATGCTTGTACATCAATGTTCGCCGGCTTGCATTGATGTACAAGCGTCAAGGAGCTTGTGTGAGCGTTACCCAGAAGTTACAATAAAGCGGGTACCGTGGCGGCTTCCTGCACAATGAACCGGGGCATGCTTTTGTTTCTATGGTGCCATGGGCCGCAGTGTGAAGCCTCGCGGGCCGCGTGTATGAGACCTCTGCTCTACAGCATCAGAGAACTCCATGGCCGAGTCATCACTCAACTTTTCCTTCATCTTGTGATTCTTGTTGCTGTTATTTTTGTACAAGATTGCTCACTATACCAGCGGACTGATCGAAGATTGTGAAAGAAGATGAAAGCTCATGTTTTCTTTTTTATCTTTTACTCTATTTGCATATTTTTAGATCAACTCCGTCCTCCTCACCATCACACCTGCCCCCTCCGTCCTCCTCACCATCACACCTGCCTCTCCATCCTCCTCCTCCTCACCATCACACCTGCCCCCTCCATCCTCCTCCTCCTCGCCATCACACCTGTCTCCTCCATCGTCCTCACCATCACACCTGCCTCCTCCGTCCTCCTCCTCACCATCACACCTGCCCACTCCGTCCTCCTCACCATCACACCTGCCCCCTCCGTCCTCCTCACCATCACACCTGCCTCTCCATCCTCCTCCTCCTCACCATCACACCTGCCCCCTCCATCCTCCTCCTCCTCGCCATCACACCTGTCTCCTCCATCGTCCTCACCATCACACCTGCCTCCTCCGTCCTCCTCCTCACCATCACACCTGCCCCCTCCGTCCTCCTCTTCACCATCACACCTGACCCTCCGTCCTCCTCTTCACCATCACACCTGCCCCCTCCGTTCTCCTCACCACCACACCTGCCCCCTTCGTTCTCACCATCACACCTGCCCCCTCCGTCCTCCTCACCATCACATCTGCCCCCTTCGTCCTCTCACCATCACACCTGCCCCCTCCAACCTCCTAATCCATCACACCTGCCCCTTCCATCCTCCTCTCTATCACACCTGCCTCCTCTGTTCTCCTCCTCCTCACCATCACATCTGCCCCCTCCGTCCTCCTCACCATCACACCTGCCCCCTCCGTCTCCTCACCATCACACCTGCCCCCTCCTACTCACTATCATACCTACCCCCTCCATCCTCCTCCTCACCATCACACCTGCCCCCTCCATCCTTCTCTTCCTCACCATCAAACCTGCCTCGTCTTCCTCCTCCTCCTAACCATCACACCTGCCACACATATACACACTCACAAATACTCACATATACACACACACTCAAGACATATTCACATACATTCACACGTACACATATACACACACACTGACACATACACACACACTCAGACATATTCACACACTCTCTCTCAATCACACACACCTTAACAATGCTGTGATCCAATATACAGGGGGCCGCCGCAGTACCCGCTTTATTGTGTCTTCCGGGTACCGCCCACACAAGCTTCTTCACGCAAGCCGGCGGCTGGCGGACCAATCAAGCCTGCAGCTGATGTCAGTGTATGTCATCAACAGGAGGCTTTTGATTGGCCCGCCGCCTTGCATTGATGTACAAGTGTGAAGGAGCTTGTGTGGGTGGTACCCGGAAGTCAAAATAAAGCGGGTACCGCGGTGGCCCTCTGTACAATGGACTGGGGCATGCTTTTGTTTTTAAGGTGCCACGGGCCGCAGTTTGAAGCCTCGCGGGCTACATGCGGCTCGGGGGCCGCGTGTTCGAGACCCCTGCTTTAAGGCAATCTGTCACCAAATTTGACCTATGTGAACTATTAATATGGACATAGAGGTTATAGAATGCTGAAAAAATTCCTACCTTTTTGTCTCACATTAGATTCTTTGTTGTGGTCAAATCATCTTTATCCCTTTATGTAAATGAGATGTTCCAGGATATGGGGGGATGTTGCCTGGAAGACAACTCTGCCTCCAGAGCTTATTATAACTAGAAGGAGGTGTTATCCAGTGTGATGTCTGCTGTTCTGATCTTACTTTAGTGTTCTGTGTGGTTATAACTGACACATGCAGGTTCTTCTCAGCTTTCATTTCACAGGTAGACAGAGTTGCAATATTGTTGCAATCACTGGCGTAACTTGAAGCTCATGGGCCCCAATGCAAAAGCTCCATTTATTGCAAATCTTTAACAGCATTAGTCTTTTTCTTGAAGCCAAAGGGACTTTTTGGGCACCGAAAGGCTCCAGAGCCCCAGTGCGATGGCAGCCCCTCCACCTATTGTAGTTACACCCTTGGTTGCAAAATAGCATTGCTCAGAGAGCTGCAAAAAAAATGTGTTTGCAAGTCAAATTTCAGTTCTCCTGATCTCTGTCAGTTACATCATAAGAAAAAGGGGTTGTCCACAGCACCTCATGGAAATGGAACTCACTGAGTTCACATAGAGAGACGCACGTCCATTAGCCAGGGAGTTCCACCCGGCCCAAACAACACCATAAAAAGAAAGAACAGCGCCTCACAAGCTGGAATTTAAATCTTCATATGTGTTTATTCCGTCCACCAGAAGCACAACGTTTCGGTCATGGACCTTTATCAAGTGCACTTAATAAAGGTCCATGACCGAAACGTTGTGTTTCTGGTGGACGGAATAAACACATATGAAGATTTAAGATTCCAGCTTGTGAGGCGCTGTTCTTTCTTTTTATGGCTCTGTCAGTTACATGTCTCACAGTGGTAACTCCCTCTTGTATTTATAATAAGCTGTGGAGGCGGAGTTATCTTCCCGGCAGCATCCACCCCATAGCCTGGAAGAAGTAATTTACATAAAGTGATAAAAGATAATTTCGCCACAACAAGGCATCTGATATGAGGTAGACAGGTATGATTATTTTCAGTATTTTATAACTTGTATACCCTTATTAATGGTGTAGGTAAAATGTTGACAGTGAAGGCAGGTGACCATTACTGCCCACTATGATGAATTATTAGTAACAGAAGCAGTCAATACATATTTTCTTTCCCGTCTATATTCATGTGAAGACTGTAGAGCAAAGAAGCAGGAGTTGATATTAGTGTTGGTAGAGTCATTTAGGAATAAACATAACTGGCCAGAAATAGAAGCCATTAATTATCAGATTTACAGTAGTATGTATCTAACCCATAATGACAAGCAGGGCCATGTACAATAGTTGGGAGTCGGTGTCCATTTTCGTGGAAAAATATTAGAATCTGAGATCCTCAGTGGTATACTTTTATCGCTAACTAAAAAATGAGACCATGCTTTTTCTTACACTTTCAGTTCGCCATTAAAAGGTACCAACCACTGAGGACTCTTAGACTCTAATATTTTTCCATCTACTGGCTAACACGGTACAAACATTTTTTAAGTTATTTTGGTGGAGTCGGACTTAAATTTAGGAAACTTGAGGAGTTGGAGTCAGATTTTTGGCTTACTGACTGCCCACTATGGTTGTGGAATCAGACTTGTGGGTCTTAAGTTGGTGTCCATTTTGGTGGAATTGGAGTCTGAATCGGATTCAGGGAGGAGTCGGATGTTAAGCTTACCGACTCCACAGCCCTGAATTGACAAGTCATTGAACTGAGAAAAGTAGGAAAATTCAACTAGGTGATGACTGGATACGTCTTCAATGATTATAGACACGATCTGAACAGCTAAGCAGACGTTTTGATGCCTCCATGCAGGGCTGTGGATTCAGTAAGCTAAACCACCGACTTCAACTCCTTGGATTGTACGACTCCAATTTAAAGCTGGGTTACACGCAGCGACATTGCTACCAATATCGCTGCAACGTCACAGGTTTTGTGATGTTGCAGCGACCTCCCCAGACACGTCACTTCATGTGACATGCCGCAACGACCAGCGATCAGCTCGCTGATCATTCCGGAATGGCCGGGACCATTTTTCAATTGTTGGTCTGCCGCTGTCACGCATGCATCGGCCAGCAACACCCAGTGTGCACCCGACACCCTGACCGATCCCAGCGACCGTCTGGTGTCGGCGCATCGTTGGGTGATCGCTGGTGAGATCTGCCTGTCTGGCATCTCACTAGTGATCACATAGCGATATTCCAGTGATCCCCATCGTTAGTCGGGTCGCTGGTAACATCGCTACGTGTAACCTGGCCTTTAGACTCTCACACATGGCTGATGTTTAAATGATAAATTTATTGTGATTCAAAGTGAACATCAGGCTTTAATAATTTTTATGATACAATAATCAAGCTATTAAGTTTGAACATAATAATTCATAAAATCATTATTCACATGCACATTCTGCATTGAAGTACTGTACCCAATTTATCATATATTTTAGAAGTCGGGGTCAGGCCATTTTATACGATTCCAACTTCGACTTTGAGTCCATCACTTTGACTCCACAGCCCTACCTCTATGTATAAGTATGATCTACAGGTTAGTTAGAGATGGTTAAGGCCATGTTACATACACAGATATATTGGTCACAGATCTCTGGTTGCAGTGAAATCATGGACACATTGTTCCATTTTGTGGCTGTGTACAATGGAACAATGTGTCCATGATTTCACTGCAACCAGAGATCTGTGACCAATATACCTGTGTGTGTAACGTGGCCTTTAGACTTTATTTAGATATCCAGTCTGCATATGTGTACTTGAAAAAAGTGATTGTTCTTCATCAGTGTATTTAATCCAATTTTCATCCATTTTTGGCCCGTTTTATGATTGCCGTGCTATCCATTTTTAGGTTCTACTACACCTGTTCATTTGAAGAGCTGAGTGTGATCAACAAATCTGTTCAAAAACAGGTGTCTCCATTTTTATTCTTTCATTTTCTTTTATGAACCTGCAAGGATACATACACATGTTGAGTATTTGCGGCAGAAATTTATGCATCAAAAATCCCTGGACCAAAAACGCTGAAATCTAATGCATACGCTGCATGTTTTTTCCTTGCAGATATGAAGCAATTTCAGTCAATTCAGCATTTTTGCATCATTTTTTACTCATTCAAATGAACAGGGAAAAGATGCATAAAAAAGGCGTCACACAACGTGCCTAGTTTATGCAGCGATTTCCCTGCTTGGAGACACTTTTTTGGTGCAGAAATGCCATACAAATTCAGCTTTGATTGATCCCTTGAGTCCTCTGTGCCAGCTACAGTGGTATGAACATGATTTACATTGTTGCATAAAAGTTTGCCTTCTTTTCTAATTATATGCGTTATGGTGGTTGGTGAAGTTACACATTTTATTATTGTTACTTGGCAAGCTTTGATATTTTCTTTTGTTGTTGTGTTTTTTTTCCCACTTCTTTGTTCTGATTTGCTGTGCTTTTCTATTATTACAAACAAAACACATAGCAATTCCCTAAAGTCTTTTGTCAGGTGTTGCCTTGGAAATGTTTTGTACTGAATCGATGAGGATGCTTGTAACATTAGTGAAAAACAATATCTACCGACTCTCTTTATAGAGGCAAATATTATGTGTCGTGTGTTCCTTTGTATGGTTGCAGACCTATAAAATAACAATCAGAGATGTTACTCAACCTCTCCAGGTCACCAATCTCTGGGCTGCAGTGGCTGTCACGACTGCATCACCGTCACATCAACATAAAAATGTTACTAGTCGTTATTGACAGCATTGAAAGCAGGATAAAACAATGACATAAGCTTGTCCTCATCCTTGGTTGGTATAGTGCCAACATTTATGGGATTGTATTAGGACCAAAACATCCAAACCCTTAAGGCCCCGTCACACGGGGCAGCATCGCTGGCGATGTCGGTGGCGATTCGCGGGAGTGCACGTCACTCCCGACATCGTCGGTGAGGTGTAACACAAAGCAATGTTGCCGGCAACTGGCCGCGGCTAAATCGCAATGTTGCTAATAGGCAGGATTGCCAGCAACATTGCAGTTGCCGTGTCACACAGGGCGATCTGGCCAGAGTAAAGGCCACTTCACACACACAGATATCTGAGCCCAATATCTGAACAGATCTCTGGTTGCAGTGAAATCATGGATACATTGCTCCATTTTGTGGCTGTGTACAACATGGAACAATGTATCCATGATTTCACTGCAACCAGAGATCTGTTCAGATATTGGGCTCAGATATCTGTGTGTGTGAAGTGGCCTTTACATCTCCTGGTTTCCCAACATTGTTAGGAAACCTGGTGATGTTGCTCAGGCAACTTATCGCCTTAATATCGCCCTGTCACACGCGGCAACTCAGTTGCGTGGTTGCCGCAACGTAGCCACGCCCCTGAGTTGCCGGCGATGTTGCCGGCGATTTCGCCCCGTGTGACGGGGTTTTTAGGCTGGTTTCACACTGCAGTTTTCCCTGATCAGGCTGGAAACACACTGGCGTTTAAAAAATCACTCTGTTTCTCATCCAGGAGAGTCGGACGAGTGTCATCTATTTTTTGATCCACATTGCACTCGTCTGATTTTCACGCCAGTGTGTCCCTACCCTCAGGGTTCATCAGGTTTTGTGTGCCAAAACTAGGAGTGCCTCCATAACAGGTGTCAATCTTTCAATTATACTTTTTCTCTGCAAGTTTCATTCCTGATTTTGGCACACAAAACCTGATGAACCCTGATCAGGAAAAAACTGCAGTGTGAAACCAGCCTTAGTTCCAGTAATAAAATCATCCTGACAAAATAATGTTAACATTGAGGCCCCGATTCATTATTTTCCATTTTTTGGGTCACTTTTCCTTTTTGTCTTTTTTTATTCGTTGCATCACATTTTTCAGAGTGGAATAGCAATTTTGCATGAACTCATTCTTGGTCTTTATTTTGTCTTTAAAGAGAACCTGTCACTCCCCTGGTGCTTTCCTAAGTGAAATCACCACTGAATGTAGCATTTATTTGTTCCACCTCCTCTTCCTTGTGTCTTCTTTGCGCCTAAGCATGTGAATTCCCGAGGGGCACACTGAGGTCTTGGTGTGCGGGGAGCCCCGGCTGCTGTAACAGAGCATGCATGTGACACACGCACCAGAGCCCGCCCTGTTAAATTTTATGCTGTATGCAGGCCGGGCGCTGAAGAGGAGGAAAGACACAAAGAAGAAGAGGTGGAACAAATACAGGAGGCGGGGAGGACCCTGCCGGCAGCGATGGATGAAAGGAAAGATGAGACCCATCGGACCCCTTAACCATGAACTTTAGAAAGTTATTATTATTATTATTATTATTATTAGGTATTTATATAGCGCTATTAGAATACATGGCGCTTTACATTTTCGAGGGTAGACAGAGACAAGTGGTCAAAGACGGCCACACACGAGGCAAACGATGACAAATCTACAGTTAATCATACGGGTACAATAGGTTGTTCTTGAAGGTACCCAGGGTCGGGGAGTGTCTGATGTGGTGGGAGAGGGAGTTCCAGAGACTGGCAGAGGCACGAGAGAAGTCTTGTATGCGGTTGTGGGAGGTGGAGATGCGGGGGGTTGAGAGAAGGAGTTCCTGAGAGGAGCGCAGGTTGCGTGAAGGGAGGTAGCGGGAGACTAGGTCAGAGATGTAGGGAGGGGACAGGTTGTGTATGGCCTTGTATGTCAGGGTTAGGGTTTTGAAGCGAGATCGCTGGGGGAAGGGGAGCCAGTGGAGGGTTCGGCGGAGAGGGGAGGCAGGGGAGTAACGGGGAGATAGGTGGATGAGTCGGGCAGCAGAGTTGAGGATGACGCGGAGAGGTGCGAGGGAGTAGGCAGGGAGGCCGGTGAACAGGAGGTTGCAATAGTCCAGGCGGGAGATGATGAGGGCGTGGACAAGTGTCTTGGTCGTGTTGTGGTCAAGGAAGGAGCGGTTACGGGCAATGTTTTTTAGTTGGAGTCGGCAGGCGGTGGCGAGGGCTTGGATGTGGGGGTTGAAGGAGAGGGTCGAGTCGAGGATTACCCCGAGGCACTTGGTGTGGGGGAGGGGTGAGAGTGTGCAGTCATTGATGGTGATTGATAGGTCAGGAAGCGGGGCGGGGTTGTTCGGGAGAAAAACGATGAACTCGGTCTTGTCCATGTTGAGTTTTAGGAAGCGGGTAGAAAAGAAGGATGTGATGGCGGATAGACAGGGGGGAATTTTGGATAAAAGGGAGGAGATATCAGGGCCAGGCAGGTAGAGTTGGGTGTCGTCGACATATAGGTGGTATTGGAGTCCATGTGACTCGATGAGGTTGCCTAGGCCGAGGGTTTAAATGGAGAAGAGTAATGGTCCCAGGACCGAGCCTTGGGGGACACCTACAGAGAGGGGGTGGGGCGAGGAGGTGGTGTGGGAGTGGGTGACGCTGAATGTCCTTTCCGTTAGGTAGGAGGAGATCCAGGAGAGGGCAAGGTCAGTAATACCAAGAGACTCAAGAATTTGGAGTAAGAGGGAGTGGTCAACAGTGTTGAAGGCAGCAGAGAGGTCGAGAAGGATGAGGACAGAATAGTGTCGTTTGCTCTTGGCGATCAGAAGGTCGTTAGTGACTTTGGTTAGGGCTGTTTCGGTGGAGTGGTGAGGTCGAAGCCGGATTGAAGGCGATCAAAGAGAGCACAGGAAGAGAGGTGGGAGGACAGTTCGGAATAGACGTGTTGTTCAAGAAGTTTTGAGGCAAACGGGAGGAGAGATATGGGGCGGTAGTTGGAGACTGTTGTAGGGTCAAGGGATGTTTTTTTTAGGATGGGCGTGATTAGGGCGTGTTTGAAGGATGAGGGGAATTTTGCCAGATTTGAGTGAGATGTTGAAAAGGTGTGTTAGAGCAGGGATAAGGACTGAGGTGAGGTTAGGGATGAGGTGGGAGGGGAGTGGATCAAGGGCGCATGTGGTGAGTTGTGATCGTGCTAGGAGGGAGGAGAGGTGGTCCTCTGTCATGGGGGTGAAACTGCATTTGGGTGAGGGGGGGTGGGCTGGAAGTGGCATAGGGCGGGGGGAGTGCAGGGTCAAAGCTTTGTCTGAGTTTGTCAATTTTGTCTTTGAAGAAGGTGGCGAAGTCGTTGGCGGAGATGAGGGGTGAGGGAGGAGGTGCAGGGGGAGGGAAGTAAAGAGTTGAGGGTTTTAAAGAGTTGTTTGGGGTTGTGAGAGAGAGCGGTAATTAGGGAGGAGAAGTAGGCTTGTTTTGCGGAGTCAAGGGCAGTCTTGAAGGTATTGAGGGAACGTTTGTATAGGGCGAAGTGCTCTGCGGAGTGGGATTTCTTCCATTTCCGCTCGGCTGCCCTAGTCGTCCGTCAGAGTTTTTTGGTGAGGGTCGTGAGCCAGGGTTGTCGTTGTACTCGTGTTGTGTGAAATGTGAGTGGAGCGGCCTGGTCGAGGGCTGTGGTGAGAGTGGAGTTGTGAAGGGAGGCGGCAGAGTCAGCATCTTGAGAAGAGGCCAAGTCAGAGAGGGGAGGAGGGATTCTGAGAGTGAGTCGAAGTCAATGAGCTTAAGGTTTCTGCTGGGGTGGGGGAGTGTCCGGAGAGGGGGTAGTGTGGTAGGGGGGAAGAGGGATGAGAATGTCAGTAGGTTATGGTCGGAGTGGGTGAGGGTTGAGTATGTGAGATCGTTGAGGAGCAGAGGCGGGTGAAGACTAGGTCAAGTGTGTGGCCACCAGTGTGTGTGGCAGTGGAGATCCATTGGGAGAGGCCGAGGGAGGAGGTGAGGGAAAGGAGTCTGGAGGCAGCAGATTTGGGGGTGTCGATGGGGATGTTGAAGTCACCCATGACAATGGTGGGGATGTCGGAGGAGAGGAGGTGGAGAAGCCAGGTGGTGAAGTGGTCAAGGAAGGTAGAGGGGAATCCAGGGGGGCGGTAGACAACAGCCAGTTGGAGGTTGCAGAAGGAGTAGATGCGAACAGCATGTGCCTCGAAGGAGGGGAAGGGGGGGCGGTGTAAGTGGGGAGAAGGAGCAGTCGTTGGCTAGAAGTAAGGCCAACACCTCCGCCACGGGTGTTGGTGGGGCGGGGAGTGTGGGAGAGCGTGAATCCACCGTAGGAGAGGGCAGCCGGGGAGGTTGTGTCAGAGGGGGTAAGCCAGGTCTCTGTGAGGCCGAGGAAGGAGATTTTTTGGAGATGAAGAGGTCATGGATGAGTGTGAGTTTGTTACGGACCGATCGGGCATTCCAGAGTGCGCCGGGGAGGGGGACAGGGGAGGCAGGGGTGGGGGGAATGGGTCGGAGGTTGAGGGGGTTACGAGGGTTGGTGGTGGGTCGTCTGAGTGGGATGGAGGGGAGTGAGGTGGTGAGGTGGGTGGGCCAGGATTGGGGGAGATGTCTCCAGAGAGTAGGAGGAGCAGGGAGAGGGTTAGGAGGTGGGATCAGGGAGCTTGCGTGGTGGTCGTGTACGTCTAGAGATGGTGGGTTGAAAGTGGGAGAATAGTTCGGAGGATAGGGTGAGGTGGGTTGGAAGGATGGAGGGGGAGACCAGAATTCCTTTGCATGGTGGGGGGATGGGTGGGGGTAGTAGGAATGGAGAAAGATGGTGTGAAGGTGAGGAGGACGGGAACATGGTGGGGGGAGAGGGTGGGAGGGGTGGATGAGGTCAGAGATAGCCGGGAAACTGGTGTGGAAAGGGCAAGTTCAAAGTGATGGGTGGTTAGCCGTGTTTGAGGTGCGGCCAGGTGGTGAGATGCAGTCCGGTGAAGGAGGTGCAGTTCAGGGGTGAGGCAACCGAAGGATGAGCTGGAGGACCGAAGGATGAGCGAGACAGCCGGATGGATGAGCCGAAGCAGCCGGAGGATGAGCCGAAGCAGCCGGAGTAAGAGATGAAGCAGCCGGAGTAGGATGAAGCGCGAGATGATGAAGCAGCCGGAGGATGAGCCGAAGCAGCCGGAGGATGAGCCGAAGCAGCCAGGGGAAAGGGTTGAAGCAGCCGGGGAATCAGACGAAGCAGCCGGGGATGAGCCGAAGCAGCCGGAGGAAGAGAGAAGCAGCTGGAGGATGAGCAGAAGCAGCCGGAGGATGAGCAGAAGCATGCGGAGGAACAGTTGGTGTAACCGGAGGATGAGATGATGCGATGAAAGCAGCCAGAGGATGAGGTGATGCCGCCAGAGGACAGGGTGGCGTAGCCAGTGGTGAGGTGGCATGGTCAGGGGTCTGAGCCGGTCTGGCGTTGGATGTAGGAGCAAGATGATGAGATGCAGTCAGGATCAGGTGTAGTCGGGGGTGAAGCGCAGCCAAGGGTCAAATGCAACAAGGGGGTCCGTATGGCAGAGGGGTCCGTGGGGCCGAGGGGCCAGTGCAGTAGGGCAAATATGGCCGGGGCGTCAGTTAGGCAGCCAGGGTCAGTTGCAGCCGGAGGGTCCATGCGTCAGAGGGTTCACTGCAGCCAGGAGAGTCCGTGAGGCCGAGGGGGCCAGTGCGGTAGGACCAGTGCAGTCGGGCATCAGTGAGGCAGGGGGACCGTGAGGTAGAGGGGTCCGTGCAGCTGGGGGGTCGGATAGGACCAGGTGGTCAAGGCCCACAGTCTTGGTGTAGGAGATGGGCACCTCTGACCAGTCAGCGGACTGAGGCAGGCAGGGGCTTCTACGGCGCTAATGCGGAGCGTGCGGTGTCACTGGACCCCGCACAGCCTACTGCCCCGTGCCGCTGTGGAGGGACCCGAGGGTAGCACTGCCGGCCCCACTGGGTCCACAGCTTAGTGGGCAGTGGTGGGCTCTGTGGGTAGTGCCGTCTGTCCCCCGCCACTGCCGCAGCTATGCAGCACCGTGGGGGGCCGGGCACCGTCACCGGAGCCCAGGAGTGGAGCTGAGCAGGTCGTGGTCGGGACCGCAGCGGTGGTGGGGAGAGGTGGAGGGCGGGGGCGGCGGCACCGCACTTACCGGTGGTGTCTGCGCCGGGTTGGCCGCACGTAGGTCCGGGCGCTGCTGGGAGCTGCTGCACAGCTTCAGCCGTCGGGATCTCTGGAAGGCCGCGGGAGCGGGCCGCGGCGGTTCGGGGCACTGGGGCAGGACGCACCCGCAGTGTTTAGGTGGAGCGGCTCCCCGGGCGGGCAGAGCGGGGGGAGCCGCAGGGCTCTGCCTGGAGCACAGCGCCGCCGGAGGCGCCTGGGTGCCGGCGCGGCTGGGAGTGGGCCCAGGTGGGGAGCCGCAGGGCACGACTGCCGGCCGGCCTGGACGACCACAGGCTGGGGTGAGCGGCCCAGATGGCTGGTGGGGTGCCCGGGGGTGATAGTCAGGAGGCAGATGGTGTGAGGGGAGGACAGGCAGGCTTGGATGCGGTGGATGGTGTCCAAGGTGCCTGGAGCCTCCTCACATGCGACCATCACCCCTGGCAGCCATGTCAAAGTGATTTTCTTGGGATACCGGAGGGCTAGAGACATGGTACACACCTTCCCTGAATACAGCAGACACGCTGCATTCAGTGGTGCTTTCACTTTGGAAAGTACCAGGGGGTGACAAGTTGTCTTTAACCTTTTTTCTCCTTTTTGGAGCCAAAAGTTGCATGTTCCACAAGGTTGCAACATTTCTCTCCCTAAAAACATTCTGTTGTTTATAAAGAAAACTAAATTATTCCAAGGAGTGGACATTCCGCCTTAATTTTGTGACTTTAAAAGGTCATATTTGATGAATAAGTGAACATGATGAACATTTGGAAAAGCCACATTGACATAAAAATCATAACATTTACTAAATACAGTGCTTACAAGTAGTATTCAACCCCCTGCAGATTTAGCTGGTTGACACATGCGGAATTAACTTGGCATTGTGACATTTGGACTGTAGATCAGCCTGGAAGTGGGAAATGCACTGCAGCCAAAAAGATTTGTTAATTTTTTTTTATTTTTTTTTTTAAAGCGTTAAAAGTTAATTCAGAGGGTCATTTATTATTCAACCCCTCAAACCACCAGCATTCTGTTTGGTCCCCCTAAAGTATTAAGAAGTAGTTCAGGCACAAAAAACAATGAGCTTCACATGTGTGGATTAATTATCTCTTTTGCCAGCCTTTTCTGACTATTTAAGACCCTCCCCAAACTTGTGAACAGCACTCATACATGGTCAACATGGGAAAGACAAAGGAGCATTCCAAGGCCATCAGAGACAAGATCGTAGAGGGTCACAAGGCTGGCAAGGGGTACAAAACCCTTTCCAAGGAGTTGGGCCTACCTGTCTCCACTGTTGGGAGCATCATCGGGAAGTGGAAGGCTTATGGAACTACTGTTAGCCTTCCACGGCCTGGACAGCCTTTGAAAGTTTCCTCCCGTGCCGAGGCCAGGCTTGTCCGAAGAGTCAAGGCTAACCCAAGGACAACAAGGAAGGAGCTCCGGGAAGATCTCATGGCAGTGGGGACATTGGTTTCAGTCAATACCATAAGTAACGTACTCCACCGCAATGGTCTCCATTCCAGACGAGCCCGTAAGGTACCTTTACTTTCAAAGCGTCATGTCAAGGCTCGTCTACAGTTTGCTCATGATCACTTGGAGGACTCTGAGACAGACTGGTTCAAGGTTCTATGGTCTGATGAGACCAAGATCGAGATCTTTGGTGCCAACCACACACGTGACGTTTGGAGACTGGATGGCACTGCATACGACCCCAAGAAAACCATCCCTACAGTCAAGCATGGTGGTGGCAGCATCATGCTGTGGGGCTGTTTCTCAGCCAAGGGGCCTGGCCATCTGGTCCGCATCCATGGGAAGATGGATAGCACGGCCTACCTGGAGATTTTGGCCAAGAACCTCCGCTCCTCCATCAAGGATCTTAAGATGGGTCGTAATTTCATCTTCCAACAAGACAACGACCCAAAGCACACAGCCAAGAAAACCAAGGCCTGGTTCAAGAGGGAAAATATCAAGGTGATGGAGTGGCCTAGTCAGTCTCCTGACCTTAACCCAATTGAAAACTTGTGGAAGGAGCTCAAGATTAAAGTCCACATGAGACACCCAAAGAAACTAGATAACTTGGAGAAGATCTGCATGGAGGAGTGGGCCAAGATAACTCCAGAGACCTGTGCCGGCCTGATCAGGTCTTATAAAAGACGATTATTAGCTGTAATTGCAAACAAGGGTTATTCCACAAAATATTAAACCTAGGGGTTGAATAATAATTGACCCACACTTTTATGTTTAAAATTTATTAAAATTCAACTGAGCATCATAACTTTTTGGTTTGTAAGATTTATGCTTCTGTTAATAAATCCTACTCTCGTTTGCAGTTTGAAGGCTCTAACTTATTTGCATCTTATCAAACCACCTAAATCTGCAGGGGGTTGAATACTACTTGTAGGCACTGTAATAGAGAAGATGGGATCTTTTTAAAATCCAAATTCTCCAGATTTGGTACGCCACTGTGCCCTGAAGTGATGTAAGGGTATGTGCACACGATCAGTGTTTCTGCTGCGTCCATAACACTGTGTTGTACAGTACAAGCACTGAGGATGGATTTACAGAAATCCCGTGCCCACTTGGCTTCTTTTCTCCTTGGTACGAACATGTGGGTTCTGTACCGCCACTTGTCCGCAGCAAGTCAATTTATTGCTGCAAAGACAGAAGTAATATCGGCGGGTGAATGCAGGGAAAAGCCACCACACCTATGACCATAGGCACAGGTGACATAGATCACTGGAGGAGAGACACCCTGTCCAGGATGCAGTGTCTCCGGATTGTGTGTACATACCCTAACACCCCAAGGTCTCCTAGGAGTTTATCTAATATCATTCATGCTCCTCAATGCAAAGTCTTAGCAATGTCAAAGTTACCTCATAGAAACATGGTAATCCGGTAGTAACCAACAGCCCATTTAATAGTACAGTGTGGTAAGGAGTGTCCTTTTGCTATTTCTGCTCCCTGACAACCTTTTATTAACTATTGGTATCAGCCATATATCATTTTGATAGTTTGGCCCTAAATTGCTTAATGTGCAGTAGGAGAAAATTATTTCTTACCAATAGGAATGTATGAGCATTACATCTTATATAATGGCCATAAATATATACTAAGGAGAGAAAAATATTCCTTCATTCTGACAGGAATATATGCATAGCACTCATCCATTAAAGTCCATTTATTGAAGTAAAGTGCATAAGACCATGTATGGTATATTCCAGGAGTCACATGTGCAACAATAGCAGCAACAATCATTTCAAGTCCTCAGATGCTTCTTCAAGCCCAAGGCATGGATGGCTTTGAGGAAGCATCTGAGGACTTGAAACGATTGTTGCTGCTATTGTTGCACATGTGACTCCTGGAATATATCGTACATGCTCTTATGCACTTTTCATCCATTAAAGTCCATTTATTGAAGTAGATACTTTTAGTGCTGTGCATATTATGCTACTTTGAAGGGCTATTACCAATGCTGTGTGCAGATATCCTGTGAGTCTGTCAGGATAAGGCTATGTGCCCACGCTCGTATCTGGTGCAGAAAATTCAGCATCAAATCTGCATTTGTATTGCAGAAAAAACGCATCAAAAACATATTGTGTTTTTGACACATTTTTGGTGTGTTTTTGGCGTGTATTTGGTGCATTTTTTTCAGTTTCATATTTTATAACTGAAGAGCTGAATAATGCTGTACAAAACGGATCATTAATTGACATGCTGCAGATTTTTCTGCATCCTTAATTGGCACCAAAAAAACACAGCATGGGCACAGCACTTCTGAACCCTCATAGACTTTACTGGCTTCACAATACCTTGTGTTTTTTTGATGCAGATTTCACCAAATATGCAGTAAAAAAATGGATCAAAAACGCAGTGTGGGCACAAGGCCTAAGGGCTCGCTGATCAAAGCGTGTAAACTGAACGGTTTAGACAAGGGACTTCTCTCAGATCAATCTTATTCAGTGAAATTGGGCAGATCTGCTTTTTTTCTCAGCTGTATATTCGGCATGAGAAAAAAATCGCATCATTCTGTGATTTAACTTCAAAATAAATACAATGCGAGAAAAAAATTGTATGACATCTGATTTTCTTAAGGCCGGCTTCACACCACGGTGAAATCCGATCCGGGGCGGTCAGGGGTGAACCTGACAGCCCCGGACCAGATTTCAACCCCATAGTATGCTATCCATCTGTCCGGGAGAATCTTTGAGGATTTGGATTTTTCTCCAGGACACAAAAATGCTGCATGCAGCATTCTTGTGTCCGGGGAAGAAAAACTGATCCTCCCAGATCCTCCTGGTCCGGTGTGATCTGGCGCCCTCTAACATGGGGGTCTATGGCGCCGGATCGCATCGGAACCGCACCCGAGTGTGGGACACCAGGTGCTGAAGATCAGCGCCGCTCGGTGCTGAACTTCAGCACCACAGAGCTGTCCCCTGCTGACAGTTCAGGACCGCGGCTCGCTCCCCACGAGCTGCGGACCTGAATTATCAGCAGCTGCGGCTGCTAATGAGCCATCCAGCTGCACACCGGACCGGAGGGCATAATTGGCGCTCTGGTTCTGTGTCCAGATCCGGTGCGGGGCTGTCAGGTTCACCCCTGACAGCCCCGGATCGGATTTCACTGTGGTGTGAAGCCGGCCTAATTCAATGATCATTCAAATGTTAATTGTAATGTAGAAGCAAGATGGCACTCACCGATCTTCAAATGTGCAGACTTTATTCATAGACTAGAAGTTACACGGGACCCAGTGAAGCGCCTACTGCGCAAAACGGTGCAGACATTGTCCCCCACCTTGCTCCCCCTCCCTGCACCAGATATAACCTACTTTTATGAATAAAGTCTACACGTTTGAAGATTGTTGAGTGCGGTCTTGCTTCTCCAGTATGCATCTGTTACTTTTACTGAAGATGTGCAACCCTTTCTAAGGTGTCCAGTTGGGCAATTGCAGAAGTTGACCCTTCCTGGTCAGATATATAGTGTTGAGTGTCCGCTTGTGCCCGGTTTCATTCTACAGTATTACTGCATTCAAATATTAATGATTATTTTCATCCACTAAAAAGTTTCATCTTTTTATCAGATTTTCTCAGAGTTCATGTAAGACGGTACTATCAGAGTTTCATTGGTACGGTATTTCCCGGATGATGGAAAAAAAACTGATGCATGTCTATCAAGTTTCTCCTATCAGTGTATGAAAATCAGACAGCACACCACCAAATATTTTTCAGTGACCCATGAACTTGCTTGGCAAGTTTGTGACAAGATTTGGATCAAGACCGGACACATGTCTGTGTTTTTGTGCAGACCATTCAGTCCGCAAGAGTTTGTTAACAACTTCATAGACCAGAGGTCCCCAACTCCAGGCCTCGAGGGCCGCCAACAGTGCAGGATTTCAGGATTTCCTTAGTATTGCACAGGTGTTAATGTGATCAAATGCACAGGTCATGATTCCAACCCCTGTTCCATACTAAAGAGATCCTAAAAACATGCCCTGTTGGCGGCCCACGAGACCTGGAGTTGTCATAGACTATAATATATACAAGTGGGAAAGAACATATACGAGAAAACTTGACTTCTGAATGATCCCTTACCCTCAGAATGGAATGAGGTCAGAGCTAATGATTGAAGATTGCTTTCACCACTCTTCAGTTGATTATATGGTAACATACCGTACTTAAAATATACTTTGAAGTGACCCCTCCTAATGTGAAGTAATAAAACATCATTTACATAAGCCTTTCTTCTAATTACAGTTCTAATAACTCCCACATACCAGACAATGATTGTGTAACATCATTATAAAATAGTATCAAGTGGCCACATTAATAGGGAAAGGATTGTTGTTGCCACATTGTCAGTTGCACAGTTTTGCCTAGAACATGAGAGCACCTAGCATTTTTTTTATTTATTGATGTATTTGCTTTTTCTTTGTCATTCATCATTAGATATTCAAATAATAATGATAACGTGTGCTTGGATGCGTTCATGGGCATGTGGGGTTTAAAAAGGTCCTATCACTTTATGAAAACATTATGAGAGAAAAGATATCAAACCATAAACTTTTAATCAAAGTAAGTGTACAGTTGCAAACATCTATAATTTAGGAATAGTAAATGTCAGTATAAGGGTGACTCAACTTTCCATTGTCTCACTATCTTGACAGCAGTATGAGACTTCTTGCTTGGTAGCTGGAAATACTGTGTGAGTAGGTGATTGTGGCAGACGGTGAGTTTTGCAGCATGTAAACACAGGGGAAATCTATGTTGCTGTTCATGTATGCTGTAGTGATTTATTAAGTACTGTTAGATGGATTCCTGTGTGTTGTGAAGCAGAAGACAAGGCAAGACAAAGAGATAATGTCATAGATTATCCTCTTTGTGTTCTGGCTGTCGTCTCTCAATATAGTGCATGTATTGTCATGTTATGTCCACCATAATAGATTCAACTTTTACTTGCAGCTATTTCACCCTCTTTCAGATTAACCCTTTAGAAGCAACTATCTTTCTCCTTTTTCTGGGCTGCATGACACACCGAGACATGTTATTACATGATACCAAAGAATATGAGTCTGCACACATTGGAAGCAGCAGTGTGAACTGCGACCAATCCCCACCAAAAACATGAAAAACCAATGCAAAAGCCGTATAAGTGTCACACAAAAGGCGCTCTACTGTAAAAAAATAAATAGCCAGTGCCGTGACAAAAAACAGGGCCTTTTGGTTTATACGTTTTTGCAAAAAACGTACAGTAAGCTGCCTCACCAACTTCACGGTAGGCCCTGGTAGAGACAGTCCTAACTCTGTCCCTAGATGCTAAGTTTAAAACCTGCCTGTGTGTACATACCTCTGGGCAGGGCGCAGGAGAGCACAGGAAAATCTCACCTTGTAAGGCTGTGTGGCTGGCAGCTCTGTGTGCAGACTTCATAGGGGTTATTACATGGCTGATAAATTATGGACTGATTAATAAACTGTTGGGATGATTGGTTAATTTCTGAGAAAAGAGGTATATTTATTTTTCCATTGAATTTAAAAGACCAGGGAACCTTTTAAAAAGGGGAAACAGCCATAAAGAGTTGGCATCTCACAGAGAATGAAACTGTCACAAGATGTTTCTCCCACTCTGGTATTACTAAGGAAAATCGTTTGACTTGAAAATGATATGAATTTGAAACATTCTTATACTTTCTCCTCCTTCTCTCCTATTTTTTTCAGAAGTGATAGGACCTCTTTAAATTGATGTTTGTTGTAGGAGATACTTGTACGGTAATCCTTATTAAATAATTATGTATCATCATAAAACTCTGCATTGTGCAGATTCTCTGTTGCGCTTTGAAATGTGGAAGTACATTGATAACTGTGAGTTATTTGCTTTTATAGTATTAGGAGCTCTTCTATTCTGATACAGAGCTCTAAATGGCTAACAATGTAGTGCTTCATGCAGCTAATAACTGAATGCCCAGGGATCAAGCCCACCTCCATCAGACCATATTGATGGCGATATTAATAGCCAGCATTGACATCCTACTAGATGTGTGCACCCTCCCTCAATACAAGTGAATTGAGTGAGGCCTTGCATGTCTAGTAGTAATTTAGACGTAAGTACATATTTGCGATGACATGACTTTCTATTCTTGCCGCCAGCACTGGAGAATCCTTACAGATTGCATTGTGTGCGCTGTGACAGTTCTCAAGTCTGAAATCATGTAGAGTGACTGAAGACTTTCTTACCGAACCCATATAAACGCTTCAAGGTCATCAGACACACTAGTTGGCCAAACTTGCTCATACTGGAGTAGGAGGTAATAACTCTGCTCTAAAACTCTATAATGAAACACTGCAAAGTGCCTTGAATAAAGCTGCACCTCCTACACTTAGAACAACAGCGGCAACCCTGGTACATGCTACAAACACGGTTTCTCCAACACCGCTTCAGGTGCGCTGAATGTCTGTGTAGAAAATCCAACCTGGCCGAAGAGTTCATCCATTATAAATTTATGCTGAAAACGTATAATACCGCCCTTAACCTCTCCAAACAAACTTCATCACCCTTCTCACATCACTAGCCAACAATCCTAAACAACTCTTCGACACTTTCCACTCTCTCCTCGGTTCAAGAGTGCAGCTGATGATCTGGCCAACTATTTTAAAGACAAAATTGACCACATACGAAAGGAAATTTCTTTACAGCGTCAAAACATCATGCTTTCCCCCCCTCCTTTATTTCACCCAACTCACTTTCGGTCTTTGATCTGGTCACAGAGGAGAAAGTTACCTGGTTCCTTGCATTTTCTCGCCCTACTACCTGCACCAGCGACCCTATTCCCTCACATCTCCTTCAATCCCTTTCCCTAGCTGTCACCACTCACCTAACTAAAATATTTAATCTCTCCCTCTCATGTGGTGTTTTCCCCTCCTCCTTCAAACATTCCAGCATTCACCCATTACTGAAAAACCATTCCTCAGCCATAACTCTGCTGCTAATTACAGACTGGTCTCTAATCTCCCTTTCATCCTAAACTCCTGGAAGGCTTGGTCCACTCCCGGGTGATCCGTTAGCTCTCAGATAATTCACTTCTTGACCCTCTACAATCCGGTTTCCGCTCCTTACATTCTACTGAAACTGCCCTCACTAAAGTCTCTAATGATCTACTAACATCTAAATCTACTCCCTGCTAATCCTCCTGGATCTCTCTGCTGCATTCGATACTGTGTATCACCAGCTTCTCTTCTCAATGCTTTGCTCTATTGACCTCAAGGACACCATTCTCTCCTAGTTCTCCTCCTACCTCTCTGACCGCTCCTTCACCGTTTCGCCGGCTCCTCTTCTTCTCCTCTTGCTCTCACGGTTGGGGTTCCTCAGAGTTCAGTCCTAGGTCCTCTTCTCTCTATACACTGCCCCCACTGGACAAATCATCAGTAGATTTGGTTTTCAGTACCATCTCTATGCTGACGATACCCAATTATATATATCATCTCCTGACATTACCCCCACATTGCTACAAAATACCAGTGATTGTCCCTCTGCTGTCTCTAACATCATGTCCTCTTTCTACCTTAAACTGAACTTGTCAAAAACTGAACTTCTCATGTTTCCTCCCTCTAATAATCTTCTGAAACCTAATATTGCCATTTCAGTAGTTGGTTCTACCATTACTCCTCAGCAGTACGCCTGCTGTCATGGGATTATATTTGACTCAGATTTCTCCTTTACTCCGCACATCTGATACGCACTCGCTTGTGTCACCTACAACTCAAAAACATCTCTTGAATTCGACCTTTTCTTACCATTGACTCTGCAAAAACTCTGTTACCCATATGCATTCTCGCTTGGATTACTGCAATTCTCTATGAATTGATCTCCCTCTTTCTAAACTCTCTCCTCTCCAATCTATCCTGAATGCAGCAGCCAGGATGATATTCCTCTCCAACCGATTCACTGATGCCTCTATCCTGTGCTAGTCATTACACTGGCTGCCCATCCGCTACAGAGTACAATAAAAAATTATCACTCTGACCCACAAAGCCCTCAACAGTTCTGCACCGCCCTACATCTCCTCCCTCATCTCTGTCCATCGCCTTACACGTGCCCTCCATTCCGCAAGTGACCCAAGACTGATATCAGCTATAATCTGAACCTCCCACTCTCGTATTCAAGACTTCTCATGAGCTGCACCAATTCTCTGGAACATATTACCAAGAGCAATTCAATTAATATCAAATAACCATAGCTTTAAGCGAGCGTTAAAAACACATCTCTTTAGACTAGCTGATCTCCTCACGTCATCTCTCTGATTATTTCCATTCTGTCCTCCTCCATATCTGGCCTCTTGTGTCATCTGTCTACAGCCCCCATGCACTATATAGCACTTTACCTGTACTTGTACAGATCCTTGCTGGTGACCGGTTCATGCAGCATTATGTGAATCCCCTATTTATTATGTTGATGGCTGGACTATATATGACGGCACTTTTTACCATCTACATTTTGTGCCTCCCCTATTTCCTCATAGATTGTACAAAATGGCCAAAAGTTTTGAGAATGACACCAAAATTATATTTCCACATGATCTGCTGCCCTCTGGTTTTTATTTGTGTTTGTCTGATGTTTATATCACATACAGAAATATAATTGCAATCATATTATGAGTACCAAAAGGTTATATTGACAGTTAGAATGAGTTAATGCAGCAAGTCAATATTTGCAGTGTTGACCCTTCTTCTTCAGGACCTCTGCAATTCTCCCTGGCATGCTCTCAATCAGAATTTGTTGGTTTTTGTTTGTCCACCCGTCTCTTGATGATTGACCACAAGTTCTCAATTGGATTAAGATCTGGGGAGTTTCCAGGCCATGGACCCAAAATCTCTATGTTTTGTTCCCTGAGCCATTTAGTTATCACCTTTGCTTTATGGCAAGGTGCTCTATCATGCTGGAAAAGGCATTGTTGTGCGCCAAACTCCTCTTGGACGGTTGGGAGAAGTTGCTCTTGGAGGACATTCTGGTACCATTCTTTATTCATGGCTGTGTTTTTAGGCAAGACTGTGAGTGAGCCGATTCCCTTGGCTGAGAAGCAACCCCACACATGAATGGTTTCAGGATGCTTTACAGTTGGCATGAGACAAGACTGGTGGTAGTGCTCACCTCTTCTTCTCCGAATAAGCTGTTTTCCAGGTGTCCCAAACAATCGAAAAGGGGATTCATCAGAGAAAATGACTTTACCCCAGTCCTCAGCAGTCCACTCCCTGCACCTTTTGCAGAATATTAGTCGGTCCCTGATGTTTTTTCTGGAGAGAAGTGGCTTCTTTGCTGCCCTCCTTGAAACCAGGCCATGCTCAAAGAGTCTCCGCCTCACAGTGCATGCAGAAGCACTCACACCAGCCTGCTGCCATTCCTGAGCAAGCTCGGCACTGCTGGTAGTCCCATCCCGCAGCTGAAACAGTTTTAAGATACGGTCCTGGCGCTTGCTGGTCTTTCTTGGGCGCCCTGGAGCCTTTTTGACAACAATGGAAGCTCTCTCCTTGAAGTTCTTGATGATGCGATAGATTGTTGACTGAGGTGCAATCTTTCTAGCTGCGATACTCTTCCCTGTTAGGCCATTTTTGTGCAGTGCAATGATGGCTGCACGTGTTTCTTTAGAGATAACCATGGTTAACTGAAGAGAAACAATGATACCAAGCACCAGCCTCCTTTTAAAGTGTCCAGTGGTGTCATTCTTACTTAATCATGACTGATTGTTCGCCAGCCCTGTCCTCATCAACACCCATACCTGTGTTAATGGAACAATCACTAAAACGATGTTAGCTGCTCCTTTTAAGGCAGGACTGCAATGATGTTGAAATGTGTTTTGGGGGTTAAAGTTAATTTTCTAGGCAAATATTGACTTTGCAAGTAATTGCTGTTAAGCTGATCACTCTTTATGACATTCTGGAGTATGTGCAAATTGCCATTAGGAAAACTGAAGCAATAGACTTTGTTAAAATTAATATTTGTATCATTCTCAAAACTTTTGGCCATGACTGTAAGCTTGTGAGCAAGGACCTCACTCCTCAAGGTTTCAGAATTTTTTTTTGTTATTAACTCATATTATCTGTATTGTGTTTTATCATATTATTGTATTGTGCTATATTATTATATTGTATTGTTTTGTATTATATCATATACCCTCTGAATTGTAAAGCGCTGCGGAATATGTTGGCGCTATATAAATAAAAATTATTATTACTATTATTTAATGTATACGGGGGCCTCCCAATTCTTTCACAACTGATCTTGGGGGAGGGAAGGATGTGCATGTTGAAATTCCTATTGTTCTGCAGGAAGATAAGCAATTGTCATAGATGTCTCTTATAGGGAACACAAAAGCGTTCGGCCTAGCCAAGCGTTCCTGTTTATAATGTTGTCAAGAGAGAGAGCTGTGCTGACGGGAAGGTTTTCTGTGTTCACGGCATGTTGTAATAGTTTTAGGGTAGACTCAGATATTGTTGTTGAAACCTCATCAAAACCCACACCTGGAAATCCACGTGCAGTGTTGCCAGAGTTTTTGATTCAGTTGCAGTTTTTACAAATGTATTATAAAAGAAATGTGCTTTAAGGGAATCTGTCAGCAGGGTTTTGCTACCTCCTCTGACTGGAGCATGTTGTACACGAAGAGACCGTGATTCCACAATCGCGGCGGTTTTGATACAACTTGGATTTACAATGCAGCAGAACTGTGGAAACTGCCCCTGCCCACACCAGGCTTTTTACGTACAATGTCTATAGACTAAACTGATTATCACAGGAGTTGGCATGTTGGACTACCACAGGCAGAATGCTGATGTAGCTACTGTAATCCAAGCAATAATAAGCTTCTGGTGCAAAAATAAAAATTGTAAGTAAACAACAGCAAGCAGCTTGATAACATACAAATTGCTGAAATCTGTGTTTTAACCTCTACAGCATGCTTCCTTCAGATTACATAGCAAGAATCTGTTGACCGATTCCGTTTAAAGGAAACCAACTAGAAGGATTTAGGGCTATAAAGTGATGCTGAATGCAATCATACCTTTACTTGAATGATTCCATATTTGATTGCAAAGAAAAGTGTTATAAAACTCCTGGAAAACAGGGCAGCAGATAATTGTTGTGTGCATTAGTACATCACTATTTTGGGTTGTTTTTTTTCTTCCTCTCCTGTGGGCATGCCTCTTAGCTGTACCGGCTGTAAGCCACGCCCTCCCACCCACCCTTTCATCTCTATTTTCAGTTTTGTCAGGCACCCTCTGGCTGGAGTATAGTGACAGTGTGCAGGAGCAAGAAACTGAAAGTAGAGATAACAGGGAAGGAGAGAGGGTTTGGCTTACAGATGAAAGACATGTCCACGGTGGAGGAAAAAACAACAACAACAAGCAACAACTCCAAATAATGATACAGTGCTCCTCACATCAATCAGCTGCTGCCTTGTTTTCCAGGAGTTTTCTAACACTTTTCTTTGCAATCAAACATGGAATTATTGAAATAAAGGTATGATTGCACTCAGTATCCCAGGGTCTGTAAGGCTCTGGCTTCACTTAATAGCCCTAAATTCTGCTGGTTGGTTCCCTTTAATTGTGATCTTATGATCTTATGACGAAGAGGGCCCGCCCTAGGGGCTAAAGAATATAGCCCCTGCTAATTAACATCACTAATGAGTGAGTTATAAAACGTTATTTTCCACTTTCACAGGATGCTTTTCTGAGACAAAAGGAGTGTTAGATTAGTGATGGGATGCTGCAGGGACATGATTTTGAAGCTTAGGTGGCGTTTTGGAGGTGACAGGATCCCTTTTATGATGCATCACCCTAGTGCAGGGAGCCGCTGCAGTCCCCACTGTGTGATGACTTCCGTCCGCGGCACTAACAAGCTCTGCTGCTCAGCAAGATCAATGCAAGCTGCCAGCCAATGAGAGGTCCGCAGCTGATCGCGGAATATGACGTCACCCGCAGGCCACTGGCTGGTAGATTGCATTGATCTTGCTGAGCAACAGAGCTTGTCTGACCGGCGGCTGGAGGAAGTCATAGCACAGCGGAGGCGGCTGAAAGTCAGCCCAGCGATGTCCCCTGCACTGGAGCGATGCATTATTAAAGTGAGAAAAGTGTGAGTGTGTGTGAGAGGGTGTGAGTATGAAAGTGAGGATGTGTGTATAAGAAAGTGTTTGTGAGGTGTGTGAGTTTCAGTGTGTGTATGAGAGTGTGTGTATGAGGATATGTGTGTGAGTGTGTGAGAGAGTATGTGTGTGGGTTTGTGTGAGTAAATGAGTGTGTATGTGAGTGTGTAAAAAGAAGGTAAAACAGGATGGGCGCATCACGATAAAAGTAGATCATGATGGGGGACATCACTACAAAAGGTGACCAGGATGCGGGACCTCACTACAAAACGGGTCTAGGATGGGGGACATCACTACTAAAGGGGATCAGGATGGGGACATCACTACTAAGGGGCATCGGGATGGGGGACATCACTACTAAAGGGGATCTGGATGGGGACATTAATAGGAAAGGGGATCAGGATGGTGAGATCACTAGGAAAGGGGATCAGGATGGGGACATCACTACAAAAGAGAATTGGGATGAGGGACATCACTACTAAAGGGGATTGGGATGGGGGACATCACTACTAAAGGGGATCGGGATGGGGGACATCAGTACTAAAGATCGGGATGGGGGACATCACTACTAAAAGGGATCAGGATGGGGGACATCACTACTAAAGGGGATCGAGATGGGGAACATCACTAGAAAAGAGGATCAGCATGGGGGACATCACTACAAAAGGGGATCAGGATGGGGGACATCACTACAAAAGGGGATCAGGATGGGGGACATCACTACACAAGGGGATCAGGATGGGGGACATCACTAGAAAAGGGGATCAGGATGGGGGACATCACTACAAAAGGGGATCGGGATGGGGGACATCACAAAAAAATGGAATCGGGATGGGGGACATTAGTAGAAAAAGGGATCAGGATGGGGAACATCACTAGAAAAAGGGACCAGGATGGGGAACATCACTAGAAAAAGGGATCAGGATGGGGAACATCACTAGAAAAGGGGATCAGGATGGGGACATCAGTAGAAAAGGATATTACTATAGGATGGGGACATTACTTCAAGAAGGGGATCAGGATTTGTACTTTACTACATTGAGCAAAAAATTCCCTATAAGGGATGCGGCCCCCCGCTATAAATGTATTTCTATGGGCGGCCCACCAACCCAGCCGAGTTTGAGACCCCTGACCTAGACTACCAACATCCTATATTATACCCGAATATCACTACCAACACTAGATACATGTATACTTTTCACTACACCTAATTCATTGTTACTTCTAACATTGCCTAGAGCAACTAGAGTGTAGCTCTCAGTTTTGAAGCTGCTGAGGTGAAGTGAAAGCTGAGTTCTGAGTAGTTGCTCTGGACAACTAGACCCTTATCAAGCATAACCAATTATTTATAATATAATGTTCAGTCTCTTCACAAGGCGATTAGAGGTATGGTAGTTGGGTGCTGTGAGAGTTTCCTACCTCTGTATCTGTGGCGCCCCACTGGTCTGGACGCCACGAGGTGTACTGCACCCAAGCCATGGGTGTGGTTCTCCTGTAGTCGGGTAATGGGGGATTGTGGATATGGGATCCTCAGCAAACACCCAACATGTAGACCCTAGTTAGGGACATGGGTGGACCCGGTGAAGGGAAGACCCACTCCAAGGGAGGAGAATAGGGCAGAGAAGTATGGGTGGGAGATAGAAGGAAGAAGAGTTTTCAGTTTGGAGTGGAGCAGAAAACAGCGAGAATGTAGAGTGATAAGAGTGAGAAGTCGAGTCGAGTGAGGAGGAGAAGGAAAGACAGAGGAGCGGTGTGAAGCTGAGAAGCAGGGGACTTGAGCAGCAGAGGCTCGTCCCGGGACAGGAAAAGAAGGAACCCTAGGGGCATTGGAGGAGCTGAAATGGCCAGTGTGCCTGAATCTGGGACTGGTGATACCAGAAGGAAGGGTTTGGTCTGGAGACAGGGACTGGCCCTGAATGCGGTGTGGGAGTCCAGCACCCGAACCGCTGAACTGGAGGCCATGAACTTTATAGCAGCTGTGGCTCACACCTGAAGCATTCCCCCGAGAAAGCAGCCAGACAAGGGTCCGGGGACAAGGTATTGGTCGCCCACCAGGACCCGTGGCCGCAGATCAGGGCTCTGCGCGCAGAGGTGCTGAGAGGAGAGCTGAGGAACAAGACCAGAGAATGGCAAAGACAGGTACACCACCGAGGATCTCATACTTACCACCCCGATTTCTTAAAGACTACACAGGCCGGAGCTTATCCAAGAGAGTGTAACATCTATGGCCTGTTGAAACTTGAAGCTTGCTATGAGTAAACCCGGGTACAGAGTTGCAGAACTGTGTGAAACATGTTTCATTTACACGGCAAGCGGCTGTGAAGGCCACTGAGCAAGGTAACGAGGCCCAAAGTTAACCCCTGCCTGTCATAGACTACCAATATCTCCTTACTGCCCTGGGAACCAGCTCCACCCAATGGAGCTATTCCATCATCCCCAGAGGTTCTGCAGGAGTGATGGCTACTCATAGCCGCAAACCACGGGTGGCGTCACAAACATTTCATCCCTTAAACCACCTTATCCCTATATCTTCCCCAAGAACCCATTGAGGCTGAACCTAGGGTCACAGAGCCGGGTCTCGACATCTGTGACTCCTCAGAAGCATTAAAGCCTGGTTCCGAGTACCCCATGGCCCTGGGGTGCATCATATCCAAACAAGGAGCAGACAGGACCCATGCAAATTCAGCTTCTGTGAACTCAAAATGTGAAACCATAGTGTTGGTACAAATCAAACTTGCTTTATTTTGGCCTGGACACACTACGATACCTGATGGTGTAGCTATCTGAAACTGCTGACATCAGTTGCTGCTGTTCAGAAATTGATACCTTCACAAGCCCAGTAGATGTGATCCTTATCTCACAGCGACACGATACAAAATGGCCGCTTGGAGCAAGTGACCCACCGGCTGCCAAGTGATGACATGTCAGGTTTGAACCAACTTAATTTAAATGGACAAACACTAGCGGCATTCTGCCAGCAGACAGCAGCGTAGCGAGACACTGCAATACATTTAACAAATAAACAAATGCAACTATTATCTACTATATACAAATTTAACAACTAAAAGTAATTATATCTGGGGGAACAGCACATATAATGCTGAACACGTCCCTCTGTCCAAAGCCGGGTTCAAACTGTTGGATTGGCCAAAGCGCCTTTTTTGTTTGTTTTTTTAAATACCCCCTGGCTCAATAGCTAGTCTGAATATACCCTAATACAGTGTTCTCCAACTCCAGTCCTCAAGCCCCACCAACATTGCATGTCTTTAGGATTTCCTCAGTATCGTACAGGTGATATTTCCATACTAAAGCAAAGAGATCCTGAAAACCTGCTCAGTTGGTGGCTCTTGAGGACTGAAGTTGTGTAACATTAAATCCAATTCCTTTATTGAGCTTTCTTCCTCTGTAGGGAATAACAGATTAGTTTAGTATCATAGGTCCAAATAGTCAAATATGGACATTTAGTATTTGTTCTCTTACTCCCACCCTAAAAACCTGTAATTAAAATGGACATGACTTAGCAGAAAGTATATAGGAAATGTCATCCTTTTTATTGGCATTCTCCTGAACGTTGGTGTGTCTATTGCTGTCAATATACTGACTGTATAATTGAAGCGGGTGAGATAGTATTGGTTCCCAAGTAATCAGACTTGATTTCTTGACTTCATGAACTTTGTGACGCACAGAATGTTATTAGTTAAACCTTCCAAGGAACAAATCTATATTTCTCTCCATATCTGTGAGCACTGGATACACAGACACATATTGAAGAGCATTTATTTTTTACATGTGGGTACATGGCCTTCAAAAACATGTGTGAACATTTCACTAGTTTTTACAATTTAAAATGACCACGTTCATGGAACAGCGGCTGTGGACCTGAATAAAACATATCTATTTATTTATTTCTTTTTTTATTTAACTTCTTTTCTCCGTTTTGTAGACATTAGCTTGTTAAGTTAAAGGTTATAATTTATAAGCCCAACCGAATGTTACTAGAGATTATTTTATGGGCGTGTATTTCTTCCCCTGTATGATGTTGGCCACTCATAAGCAGGCAGCAACCTAACTGGGGAAAACTACACCCCCAATAGGTTAGAACAGGCTTTCCCCTGTGTAAGACATGTAACGACAGATATTCTGCTCTCCTCACTGATCTCATAATAGAGCTGTGCTACCACCACTTCTGTCTATAAGTGGTCATGACGTGGCCATATTTGTCCCATGTGGTGTTATTGGTAATATTGGTCTTGGTGTAGTCAGTTTTGTTCAGTAACAGCATGGTGATACATTTCAGATATTTTGTGGTAGTAATATATGTTCCTGGTGTGGCTTCATTATTTGTGCCCTTTATAGTGGTGTTTTTGGTAATATTAGTCTTGGTATAGTGGGTTTTAGTGTATTCAGTCACAGTGTGGTGATATTTGTTATTCAATACCTATTAGTGATGAGCAAGTAGTAAGATATTTAGGTTCGGATAGCTCTAACCAATACTTTAAAGTGTTTAAGTATTGGGATCTGAGTGAATTCCCCATTGACTTGCATTGGAATCGATACTCGTTCAAAGTATTCGGTTAGAGCTATCCGAAGGGGAATATTTTACTACTCGCTCATCACTAGTAACTATATGACTGCAATATTACGGTACTTAAATGGAATCTGTCAGGTCACTTATGCCCTCCACTTGTCAGCATTGACATATGTATGCAAAATTCCTGTACCTAACCAGCCCCATGTAATGCAATTTATTAAAATCAGTGTTTAAAAAAAAGCATTTATACAGTGCGCTTTCCCTATGCTAAATAGGCCTTATAGAAGGGGCGTTTGTTTCCCTAGACTAGTCGGCCTATTTCCATGTTATCACAACTCTGTGGGCATGATCACATGATTTCCACGAGCCGGGTCATTCCCAGCTCCTGGAAATCTTGCACATGTGCACGGCTCATTTCGGGAGTGTCGGTGTGTTTCTGAAGCTGGATGTAAATGTGGAGCCCACTGGGACGGGGTACTCGGGGAATTTCACGGAGGTTCTGGTCCGGACCGTGTCCCGGGTTCTCACAAGTAAAAGGGGATATTTACAAAGGATACAGTTCGTCGTGACGCCACCCACGGTGTGTGGTCAATGATGAGACCACCGCTGCAGCTCTTCTTCTGCCAGGAGGATGGATGGGCTGCATCCGGATGGATGAGCCCTCCGCGGGTCGGGCTGCTCCTGACAGAAATGAAAGGTAATAAACAGTTCTTTTACCTAGAATTAGACACGGACACAAAGGCAGGGTTCACTGGGTTTACTCGTCAGTTCTCAGTAAGCAGCTCACAGTATTCATCAGTACAGTTCACTTCTTAAAACGAGTTACAGGCTTTCTACTCCGGGTTCCTTTAAACTCCCTGCAGCCAGGTTGACTCGCTACGACCCCTCACTCTCTCTAGGGTCCTTTCCAGGCTTGGATCTCTTTCTCTGCGTCTCCGGACAGTGTAGCGGTAGCTCGAACCCTTGTGGGTCCTCGTGGTTGCCACTGTGCTGTCTATCCTTTTGGGTAGGAACTCCAACCTAGAATTGGAGCTCCCCGTCGGTGAATCTGGGGATACCGGGTAGATCTTCAGTTCCCCGTCAGAGCCGACTCTCTGCAGTCTGCCTAGCCTCCAATAGTCCTCTCCCGCAAGACACTATCAGGCTCCCTCTGACCCGTGTGATTCTGGCTTCAATATGGAAGGCTTCTCCGCCGGGAGTTGGTCAGTGCTGCCGTATTCCTAGGACCCAGTGCTGCTGGTCCGTCTCTTTCCTCACACTCCCTGGGTGCTGGCTATGGACGAGCTTTCTCTCCATGATTTCTCTGGCTCTTTGGATTCTGCATCTCCATCAGCCCCACTCCTCCAGAACGTGTGCTTCTGTCTTTCCTGCTCGGCTCACTGTGGCCTACTCACTCCTTCCTCCTCCTCTTCCTCTATTTCTACCTTCTTTCACCTGACCTACTTGCTGTCCCACCCACTGTCCTCTAAGCCCACCACCCCTTGTCCGCCTAGAGTTCCGGGATCCGAGTTGGGTGCTGCCTCCTAGTGGTGTGTGGGATGTCTGTGAGGGTGTTTGTATAAACTGTCTTTCCTACCTGGCTGCAGTTCCCTATGTGGCCTCCTGGTCGCAGGGGCGCCATATATATGCATCCTGGCTTCACAAAGGCACACTGTGCATGATTGGAAGAACAGCTCCTGCACCTCCAATCAGGGGCAGTACGCCTCTTTGAAGCCGGAATGTGTACACCTGGCTTCAGAGGCACACTGTCACTGCCTAAATTAGCAAAGTTGAAGGCACCTCAAGTGTCTGCGAGCACAAGGCTCTCTGCTGATACTACTGGAAAATCCCATACTCGCGTCCTCTATGAGGAGAAGAGATGTAAATATGGGGACAATAATATGAGGAGACCCACAGCACAGTAGTCAGGCCACATCAGGACAGGGCGAAAAGTCAACTTGGCAATCAACATGTAAATATCGATGATTGACAGCATGCAGAAATAGTTGAAAAAAAAAGTGCAAAGCTTCTTTAATTCATTGTCACAAAGGACTAAGGCCGGTATCACAATTGTGTTCGGAACGCAGCGTAATAGAACGCAGCCAAAGGCATGCGCATTGAGTTCCTAGATGCCAAAACTGGGGGCCACCCCGCTCTTCCAGCTACCATGTGCGGTGGCAGACTGGGTAATAATGGGGTTGATGACAGTTTTTTTTGGAGCTGTCACCAATTCCCTACTGCTAAAGTCGGCCGTCAATAAGATAGTTGGCTGTTAGCAATATTATAGAGTTTAAAAAAAAAAGACACAAACACCAGAAAGAACATTTTTATTATAAAAAAAACACACACCTCATTCACCACTTTATTAAAGACCTACCAAATCCTTCTGACGTAGTCCTGGGTCCCGCGACGTCCATCCGGATCCAATATTATCTGATCGGTTTGCCAGTCGGCAAACCGATCAGATGATATGTCAAATTCAAGGACCTGAATCAGATGATTGCCCGGTAAAGCATGTAAACCGGCCGGTAAAACAATCAGCTGATGTGTCAGCTGATGTATCAGCTGATTGTTTTACCGGCAGATTAAACGATCAGCTGATGCTGTGAGGTGACACACCAGCTGACCGGCAGGCTGAACGGACGTGTCCAGGGATAGTCTGCGGAGAGGTGAGTATGTTTTTTTTCCCCAAAGTTCACTTCTGATTTCGCTCAAGCTGCCTGCGCACACACTGCTAAAGCGAAAGTACACACACACATTTCACATGGGAATATGAAGGATTCTTCTTGCTCCCCTGTGACATCACTTCTTCCTGCGCCTCTACCAATAAGCAATGGAATAGAGCACTGTCTGAAAGGCAATATGTATTCCAGCGCTTATAATGGGGCCTATAGGAGGGAGCACACGCCTTTTAGCACAAACAAATGACATGTTGATTCTTTTTACCGATGCACATTCGGCCCAAAAGCACATCTGCAAAATGCGCAGCGTATGAAAGTCCATTAACTTTGCTGGGAACGCAAACACAGATGCGCTTTTGGGGAAAAGCGTGGCCGAAAAAATGCGCTACAATTATGGAGCGTGTGAACGTAGCCTTAATGGGATGTCCAGAAACTGTGCATGACAGTGGTGTACGGACCAATGATATCTGGTGCACTACACAAAACAACAGACGGTGAGACACCAAGGAGACAAATACAGTGGAGAGCTCTGATCATAGAGAACGGGGAATAGGTGACTTTCGGCACTCACCTGAAGCTGTGCCCTGATCTCCCTACCGACCCTATGCAGGTTTTTTCAACCCGTCGCTGCACAGGATACCTAGTCCCTCGCTGGCCCTGATATTAGCCCTCAATAGGGAATGGTCGGCAGGAGCACTAGTCTCAACCACTGCAATAAACAACAAGAGCGAAGGGGAACAGCAAAAAACAACTTTGCACTTGCTGCCACTCACTTTGGCAGTAGACGGCTTAACAACAGTCAGGTTCTCCAGCGAGCTTACTTCTCAGGAAGCTTGGCCAGGAATGAGGTTCAACCACCAGTAAAGCATGCTGGAACCATGTGACCATATTAAGGGTGATGGGAGTAATCACACCTGGACAAGAACTAGTTAGCTTGCTAGTAAACAGGAACTGACATTAACTCCTCAACTGCCTAAGGAAAGAAACGAGTTTAATATGAAGTCCCAATACAGACATGAAACAAAGGTCACAAGTCTCCCAGGGAAGAGAGACTATCATGACATCCATCATAAATGTGACATTTCAATCTTACTACATGATTCAGATATCCAGTGGCATTGAGGTTTCCATTGATGAAGAATGGTCCCGCTATCTTTCTACCCCATATACCACACCATACCATCAATTTTTGTGTTCCAACAATCTTGGAGGGATCTATCCACTGTGGGTTAGTGTCAGACCAATAGCGGTGGTTTTGTTTGTTAACTTCACCATTCACAAAAACGTTTACCTCATCACTCATCTGAAGGCAATTGTCTATGATGTGAAGATACGAGATGTGCAGCATCTGAAGCAATGGATACTGGAAGCCTGTGCTAGCATTTCTTCTGCAGTGTTGCTATCAGTGTGTCAAGAGTAGGAGAAGAGGGTTGCATTGACAATCCAACACAATGGGCAGCACTTTGAACACATTTTATAAGTGGTCATAAACTTGTAAATAACTCATGAAAGAATAAAGTTACGTTAAAACCAAGCACACTATTGCTTTTCCAATGAAATTTTCAATATGTTTGATGTCACGTGACCCTCTTCCCATTGAAAAAAATAAAATGGCCGCCATGTTTACCACCCATCTGGAAAAGTTTTCCCCTCCCATATACTAATTGTGCCACAAACAGGAAGTTGATATCACCAACCATTCCTATTTTATTTGTGATGGACAAGACCTGGAAGTTAGACATGTGTACTGAGGAGGTGATGTCATCAGAGGAGGAGGTCATTGGCCTCAACGATAGACAGTATACGCGATGTGTGTGCAAAATAGTATCTGGAGCAAAAACTGCTTGTTCTGCGGTCAGCTCTGGAGTAGTTAATGTAAGAGGCTCAACAGTGCTTGAAAGCTGTGGTGGTAGCTAGTCCTATGTGTGGACATCTCGTGTGTGAGAATTCTCTCACATATTGCTGGAGCATTAATGGGTTGCAATATGTAGGCAGTGTTGGAGGTCTGTAGCATATCTGACGTGTGCATATTCTCATGATGTATTGTGAGTATATTTCCTGAAGCTTATCTATCCTAGGCCCCTTTCACATTAGCGTTTTACGCTGATCGCAGCAGATGCGGCAGATTTACTGCATCTGCCGCCTAACCGTCACACTTGCGGTTCACCTGCGGCAAGCCCCATGCAATGTCTATGGGGCTTGCGGCAGGTGCGGCAAGTGCGGTATAGTTGCGGTTTCGGCACTTTCCACAGATGTGGGCGCGAAAAAAACGGTCAGCCGCATCTGCCGCAAGTGCCGAAACCGAACCTGCCGCACACTTACCGCAAGCCCCATAGACAATGCATGGGGCTTGCCGCAAGTGTGCCGCAAGTGCGGCCGTTATGTGGGAAATGCGGCATATGCGTTTTTTTTCACCGCAACTGCGCTGATGTGAAAGGGGCCTTAGTTGAAAGTTTTTTCCAATTTCTGATTGTTATTTAGCTTTAAGTAACCCAGAAATTCTGATAACCTGCATCTATTTCTGTTGACATTTTTGAGATTGGTTACTATTTTTGAGGTCTTCCAAGACTTTTTTTTTACACACTTATATATTTTCCTTTGCACAATATCTATGCAATAGCCAGAAAAGGTTGGCGTCTATAAATATAGTTTATCTAGTGGGTGGAAGGAAGGAAGTTTAATGAGATTTTGTTTTTTTTATTTCACAGCTTTATGGAAATAATGACCCTCCTTTACAAGAAACCATTCTAAGAATGAACTACCTGAAGTAACTATGGACTTGCAATGGCTATACAGTACAGAATTGATGAAATGTGTAATTTATCTCATGATCTCAAGAGACAAACATGATGTTGTGAGTCTAGTAATACACATTAGATGGCTAATGACCAACAGATATTTCTCCTGACCCCACGTACACATGCATCATGTGGAACAAGTGTCCCTCAGTCTACTATATGAATAGAAATGAGTACAGGTCACCGTTGCCTACTGTTGCTACTTTCTTTATAAGACTGCTGGTCTATGTTAGTGGGGCCCAGCGCTAAGGGAAATATTGTAAAGATTACAGATCTCGGTGACCTTTACTAATCCTATTGGCTAGATGAAACGGTACAAGCGTCTCCAAAACTGCCACTCTTGTAGGAGGCCTCCCAGTATGCAACACGGATAATACTTACTAAACATAGACAAGTAAGGATAGTTGGTGATTGACAATTGACAATGCTGTTTAAAGTGGATAATAATTTATTTCACCAGTGATATACAGTATTGGCCAAAGGTCTGAACACACGTTTTCATGGAATGGTTTTCCTTTTTGTCTTATTGGAATGAGCACATTGCAGATTTAGACTGAAGGCAGCAAAACCGCAAAGAAACCCATATGAAAATAAGGAGTAAAGAAAAAAGTGTTAAACAAATCAGAATGTATGTTAAACCTTAGCTCAAAGTAACTCTCCTCCCTCCCACACCTTTTACTCTGACAACATTACACAGCTTTGTCAGTCTCTTAAGGGAAATATTCCCCTTCATTAAAAGTTAGCTCACAGTTACATGCTATTTTAAGAAAACAAACTGAGCTATACCCACCTTCTTCAGGTCCACTGTCGACTCTCACCGCTATTTCTGGTGTCTGGCATTCTCTGTGGTACTAATCTCATGTAGATTGCGCTTAGTGGCTCTGAGCAGAGCATTATCATGTAGACACAATGACTCGCTCATATCCACTGATTTTACTGACTGGTTACCATACTGTAGACATGACGTTGGGCTCAGGAAAGTTGAGCAGAGTGTAGTTTGTTGTAATAGCCTGCATCTGAAGAATATCTTTTAATTAAAAGGAACTCCTTTAAGTAGCTTCATCAGGTAGACACCTAGAATGCTTTTCCACCAGTATTGAAGGAGTTTCCAGAGGTGCTAAGCACTTGTTGGCTGCTTTATTTTCACTCTGAAGTCTAACTCATTCCAACTCATCTCAATTGAGTTGAGATTTGGTGATTTTTTGTCATGGACTCTTACTTACGTTCCTACGCCACCAGGCCACGGCGATGTGGGGCGTGCGTCCAAGGTGTTCCTAGGGGCACTCAGACACCGGGACTGATGGCAGCCTGAATGGGGAGATCACGGGTGGTCGGGATCCTGGTTCCGTGCCCTGGTTATCATTTGAGTAGATGGGGGGGGAATAAGGGAGTATTTACAGGGGATTATAACGCCACCTGTAGTTCCCGGTAATGTAGGTACCAGCGCTGCAAGCCGGCTGCTGAGGTGATGGTGGGTGCAGCAGAGAGTAGCCCAGCTCCCTACAGGTGGAGCTATTACCTCAGGGCAGCGGTGAAAGAAGATGGTGAGGGAGGGCAGTAATGATGATAATTGGTACTGCAGTTCTTACCCCTCTGCTGAGCTGCTGATGGTGCTGAGCCCTCCGGGCACCGGCGGGAAGAATAACGGAAACCAGTTCAAGTTTAACTCCACTTTACTGAGTACCATTAGATGGCAAAACCAGACACGGTACAGTTTGGATTATAGGTTGGATGTTGCCAGCTCAGGGTCCCCCTTATGGAGTCTCTAGATGTTCGTGTTCTGTGTCTTTCAGGGTCTCCTTTCCTCTTCCTAGCTTCTACCACCCTCGCAGAGCTCTCCCGCCAGTCCCTTGATCTTCCACGGTGGAGCACGGGTGTCATTTGCCGGTTCAGTCAGGGCGTCTACTAACCCCCGCCACCGGTACTTAGGCCATTACTCCTGCGATCTAGGATCTAATGTGGTCCTGAGAGGTGAGGTACTTTGTGGTTCTGTCAGCAACCCGGTTTCTATGGGCCTGCAGCTTGACGGTATGCAGCTGAACTTCTATCTGCCTCGGCTTCCTGCGTTGCCGGTGTTCCCTCAACACGACCAGCTAGCTACAACCAACCCTGGCCCGTTTCCTGCTGTTCTGGGCCCCCCCTTGAAGATGGGGCTCCCTCCTGTTGGCTGTGCTGTCAGGCCTGTCCTCCCTGACTGCCTTCCCAGCACTAACTAACTAGAAACTGTCACTCTCTTTTGCATCTACCCCTACGCTCCAGACCCTATTGGGACCTACTAAAATACCGGTCCCCCCTATTCTAGTGGTCTAATCCTAGGTGTGTGCACTGACAAACTCCACAGGTTTAACCCCGAACTGACAACTTACAGGGAAAAGAAAAACACATTATTGTCACAGTGTAGTACTTCCCTGTGGCGCCTAGCCGCAGGGGCGCCACATAAACCTACAGGACTACAGGAGGGACCCGAACCTGACCAGACTAGGGAAGGGCAGCAACAGGGGGCTGTGGCTGCTGAGCAAGTGGACAAGATGTTAAAAGTCAGGACTAGTAGACACCGCACAATTTCAGTTATAAGGAACATAAAGTTTATTAACATAAAGTCACTGAATACAAGCCAAGAGGGAAAGGTACACATAAATGCAAGGCTTCCAAATCTGCACATCTAATAAGGATAACATCACAGATAGGCAGATGTCAGGTGATGGCTTAGCAGGAGGTCATCACGGGTTGATGCATTCCAGGGTCATCTAGTACAGGCATATTAGGAGGACCTCTGCCTTAGGTTAGCACTGGCACAGCAGGAGAACATCAGACACCGACCTCAGGCACACATCATCTCTGGATGGACATGCCAGGGAACAGGCCAGACATCAGGACGCAGGCAGAGCATGGAGAGCACATGTCCATTAACACCGACAGGACATCTTAGTACACCGACTTGTCAGAACCAGGAAACTCAGGTAAAGCTGTAACTAGAATTACAAAGCTGGACACTCCCCAGGAGCTCGAAGGAGTAGCCCTCCAGGAACACAAATGGGACTTACTCAAGAACATGGGCTGGATGGCCAGGAACTTGGACTGGACACCTGGACACGGGCTGGACATCTAGACTCTGGAAATCGGACATAGCTCTGGGAAGGGTACATCAAGACACAGGCAGGTCATCTGGACACCAGACATTGGACACGGCTCCAGGCGGCAGTCCTCAGATACCAGACATTGAACATGGCACCAGGCAGCGGTTGTCACGCTTGGACTAAGGGGATGTCCAGCAACCGTGCGTGACAGTGGCGCACAGACCAACGATGTCCGGTGCGCAACAATGAGAAAACAACAGACAGGGCAGCACCAAAGGGAATAAATACAATGGAGGGCCCTGCTCATAGGGAACAGTGGAGAGGTGACCTTGTGCACTCACCTGCGGCAGCCTTGATCTCCCTACCATCCCTATACGAGTTCTTTCACCTAGCCGCCGAGCAGGTAACTTAAGCCCTCCGCTGGCCCTGATGTTAACCCTCACTAGGGAAGGCCGGCGGGAGCACTGGTCTCATCCACTACAATAAAGAGATATGAGGGAAAGGAAAGACAGACAAAGATCAACAGGAGAGCTACTTCACGTCTGCTGACACTTCACTAGACAGCAGACGGCTTGACAGCAAAAGGTTCTCCACAGAGCTCCTTTCACCTCAGGAGCTTGGCTAGGAATGAAGTTCAGTCTCCAGCAAAGCATGCTGGAACTCTGTGATCCTATAAGGGCAGAGGTAATCACAGAGTGGCTACATCTGGACATCGCACATCTAGTTTGCTGGCAAGAGAGACTAACTTTAACTCCTCCAGTGCCAAAGGAAAAGGACATGTTTAATATGAAGTCATAATTCAGATTTGAGACTTAGGTCCTGAGCAGTCACAAGTCTACTAGGAAAGGGAGACCATCATGACAGCGGTCATCTGACAGCGGATATCAGATACTGACTGCAACGGACCCAAGCAAGATGTTGCAAGCACCGCAGGAGCAGTCTGGAGCTGGATGACATGGGCATCGCAGGAGCGGACTAGAGTCGAGTGGTGTGAGCAAAGCACAATACTATGAGCACAGTGATCACAGACCTGAGCTGAGTGACACAGATAACAACAGGAACAGAACGAAACAAGGTGGTGCTTGCACAGCTGAGTAGTACAAATCCAACAAGCACGGACTGGAGCTGAGTGACACAAGCTCTACAAGAGAAGACAGGAGCTCAGCCAAATAGAGTAGTTCACACTCAGCAGGAACACTGGACTTTAGCTTCTAAAGATGAACAGAGGTTTATTCACAAGATACAGGACACAGGAAACTCACAGTCTTTAGGTTCAAGGGACAAGGCACAGAAGGATTCCAGAGACAAGGCAGGGAGGTTGGTACCAGGGGAAATACAGAGAGGACGGGTCCAGGGACAAAAACAGAGATATCAGCTATCACAGAACTGATTACAGGCAGAACTGGAGCTGGAAATACTGGCTGACCAGGAGCAGCTAACTGGACCAACACACATGGCTAGATTCACAAACCTAATGCAAAGCTCTGGTGATGCCCAACAGGGAAAGTGAACTTTAAAGGGAACCTGACCTCTAAAAATGAGCCCCCAGGCTCTTTTAACCTGTCCCTGCACCATGGTAATCCATTTCTATCCATCCTTTTGTGTCCATAAAGCGCTACGGTAAAGTTTATAAAAGTTCTTTTTTTATCTGTGGATCTGCAGCTTCTCATTATTTGAGAAGCCGCAAAAGGCGGTCTTTTGTGCTTCTCCCTGCCGCCGGCGTGTTAATTATGCATGCCCATATGGGCGAGCTATAGAGCAGAGACTGTGCTTGTGCTGCAAGGGGGCGGTAAAGGTGATATGACGCGATTTTCGTCATATTGCCTTTAACGCTCCCTTGCAGCACAAGCACAGTAGAAATGGATTACCATGGTGCAAGGACAGGTTAAAAGAGCCTGGGGGCTCATTTTAGAGGTCAGGTTCCCTTTAAATAGGAGCTGCCCCTCAGCAGTAGGCTGGGGTCAGCAATTGAAGGCACTATTCATAGTGGAGTAATGAAAATAAACACACGATACAACGATAATTTCTGGACTCCGAAGATTCGTCATTACGGTGGTGCCTGTGTAATGTTGCATCCTGTGACAATCTGATAGATCTGTACTCTGTAGATTTGTCATTACAGCAGTTCCTGTGTTATGCTGCATCCTGAGACAGTCTCATTGATGTGGATTGCGGACATTCATTGTCACTGTGTCGGCGATGTAATAATGCATCCAGTAACAGTGTCGTAGGTCTGGACAGTGGAGAATCTTTTTAACCTCGCTTGTGTTGTGATGCTGCATTGTTTGTCAACCTCCTAGACCTTGACGTTGGAGACTCGGCCGTGTGGCGTGCTCGCTGTGATGCAGCATCTTGTGAGAATCTCATTGATTTTGGCCCTGGACATTCGTGTTGTTGGTGTTGTCGTTGCAAAATGGCAAACTAATGGGTCTGGACTGGGGGTGTCTTTTGCGACACGGATATGCTCCTGTGTAGTGGGTTGGTCAAGGCGATACTCTTTTTGTTCAGTAGTCTTGTTTACATATTGTTGCCCTTTCCATTGTGCTGCTTTCCTTTCCTTATTATCTGCATACTTTTTGGGACGGCCCGTCTTTGTGGAGATTTTGAGTGATCTATCAAACATGACTAATCAACCAAACTTAGTTTAAAGGGAACAAACCATCAGGATTTAGTGCTATGCAGCAGGTGATTGACGTGTACAGCATGACTTCACTATTTGTTTTTTTATTTTTTATTACTCCCCTGTGGGCTTGTCTTTCGGCTGCAAACCAACCTTTCAACCCCTCCCTCTCATCGATGTAAAATTAAAAGCTGGTGGGGGGGTTTGGCTTACAGCCAAAAGACAAGCCCACAGGGGAGTAATTGAAAATAAAAAAAACAAATAGTGATGTTATGCTGCATAGCACTGAATTCTGGTGGTTGGTTCCCTTTAAATTCTCACATTCCAGTTTAACTGTCTTTTGAAATGTACACGATGTCTTATAAGTGGAGCTGTTTTCAGGACAAACTTACAGACACACAGACAGGAAGACAAGACTGGATAGGGCTTTTATATACAGTTGTGGCCGAAAGTATTGACACCCCTGCAATTCTGTCAGATAATACTCAGTTTCTTCCTGAAAATTATTGCAATCACAAATTCTTTGGTATTATTATCTTCATTTAATTTGTCTTCAATTAAAAAAACACAAAAAGAATTGTCCTAAAGCCAAATTGGATCTAATTCCACACCAAACATAAAAAAGGGGTTGGACAAAAGTATTGGCACCCTTAGAAAAATCATGTGATGCTTCTCTAATTTGTGTAATTAACAGCACCTGTAACTTACCTGTGGCACCTAACAGGTGTAGGCAATAACTAAATCACACTTGCAGCCAGTTGACATGGATTAAAGTTGACTCAACCTCTGTCCTGTGTCCTTGTGTGTACCACATTGAGTATGGAGAAAAGAAAGAAGACCAAAGAACTGTGTGAGGACTTGAGAAACCAAATTGTGAGGAAGCATGAGCAATTTCAAGGCTACAAGTCCATCTCCAAAGACCTGAATGTTCCTGTGTCTACCGTGCACAGTGTCATCAAGAAGTTTAAAGCCTATGGCACTGTGGCTAACCTCCCTAGATGTGGACGGAAAAGAAAAATTGACGAGAGATTTCAACGCAAGATTGTGCGGATGGTGGATGAAGAACCTTGACTAACATCCAAAGAAGTTCAAGCTGCCCTGCCGTCCGAGGGTACAACAGTGTCAACCCGTACTATCCGTCAGCGTCTGAATGAAAAGGGACTGTATGGTAGGATACCCAGGAAGACCCCACTTCTTACCCCGAGACATAAAAAAGCCAGGCTGGAGTTTACCAAAACTTACCTGAGAAAGCCTAAAACGTTTTGGAAGAATGTTCTCTGGTCAGATGCGACAAAAGTAGAGCTTTTTGGGCAAAGGCATCAACATAGAGTTTACAGGAGAAAACGAGGCATTCAAAGAAAAGAACACGGTCCCTACAGTCAAACATGGCGGAGGTTCCCTGATGTTTTGGGGTTGCTTTGCTGCCTCTGGCACTGGACTGCTTGACCGTGTGCATGGCATTATGAAGTCTGAAGAAAACCAACAAATTTTGCAACATAATGTAGGACTCAGAGTGAGAAAGCTGGGTCTCCCTCAGAGGTCATGGGTCTTCCATCAGGACAATGACCCAAAGCACACTTCAAAAAGCACTAGAAAATGGTTTGAGAGAAAGCACTGGAGACTTCTAAGGTGGCCAGCAATGAGTCCAGACCTGAATCCCATAGAACAGCTGTGGAGAGATCTAAAAATGGCAGTTTGGAGAAGGCACCCTTCAAATATCAGGGACCTGGAGCAGTTTGCCAAAGAAGAATGGTCTAAAATTCCAACAGAGCATTGTAAGAAACTCATTGATGGTTACCGGAAGCGGTTGATCACAGTTATTTTGGCTAAAGGTTGTGCAACCAAGCATTAGGCTAAGGGTGCCAATACTTTTGTCTGGCCCATTTTTGGAGTTTTGTATGAAATGATCAATGTTTTGCTTTTTGCTTCATTCTCTTTTGTGTTTTTTCATTGAGGACAAATTAAATGAAGATAATAATAGTAAAGAATTTGTGATTGCAATCATTTTCAGGAAGAAACTGAGTATTATCTGACAGAATTGCAGGGGTGTGAATACTTTTGGCCACAACTGTATGGTAGTAGATAATCAAGTGAAATGTCTTGATAAGACCACCATTTCGAGAACCCTACCCTGTATCCAGAACAAATTCTGCATGACAGATTTTCTCCTCCACCATGTATTACTGGTAGGAAGTAGTGTTTTAGAACTGATCATTTTTTTGGTTAATAGATGCTAATTTGTAAGTAAATACAGTTAATTAAAGTAAGATTTTACTGCTTTCCTGCACTGTTCAAGTATTACTGAGTGAAGTGATGAATGGAGTGGATAGCAGAGGAATGCCTGAACAGAATTACTAATTGTACTTTCTTGCTTTTTGCTTCCGCTGTTAATTTTTCTCAAATAAATGACAGCAGCATTGTGAAAGGAAACGTGTGTCTCAGCAAGGCGTGTTCTGACCTTTCTCTCAATGGAAGAAACAACCTGCAGGGAGCTCGTAACAACATAGAGTTTCATTTAGCGCTGCCTGCTTGTGGGATTACATATGACTCATTTAAGTGCAGGAGAGGATTGAATGACATTTTACCTGTTTTTAGTAGAAAACTTTATACCACAATAAAATTGCTTAACATTCATCACAAGTCATTGTTATTTTTGTTTAGTTTCTTACCACGCATATATACAACTGCAGCACTAGAAGCCTTTGTTGCTGTTTCTGCCAAAAAGGACAAAAACTGTGAAAGGAACCTGAAAGACCCCATAAGTTTCTGTCATGTGACGCTCCAATGAATGAGCAAAATATGAAATAATTGGACTTTTGAAATCTTTTTTTGGCGATACAAAAAAATAACAAAATGTAGAATACATTTTACTTTGACTGTCCGCCTTGTACGTGCAGGGGATGCTGCACAGCTCCTAGTACTGAGTCATTTAATCAATTGATCCATGCGAGTTCCAGTGAATTAATAGATTGCATTCTAATGGAAATTGATTACTGCCTACATTATTAATACATTTCATTTATCAAACTATTTTAATCTACTTATTAGTCTGGGAATCCTGATTGTCTAGAATTGTATTTTATGTTTCGTTAACATTAGCAAAGCTTGTGATGAAAAGTCGGACAGTGGCCACGTGCACACGTTCAGTATTTGACGAGGTTTATTAACTCCATATTTGGGTTCGCTCACAAGAGACTATAACACGAACCATCTGATATACTTGCTGATACGAATTTCTTTCTCATGGTGATCCGGCATGGGAAAAGAGAGCTGATAGGTATTGCCCGTAACATTGGTCCACAGGCCATCCAATAAAACATTAGCTAGTCTGATTTGCATTAGAAAGAAATTGCAGCATGCTGCTATTGGCAGTGTATATCGGATAGCATGTACCCATTCAAATCTTTAAGTGCGTGCCAAACATTGGACTGGACTCGTAGGTAATCTAAGTGCAGACTGAAATACGACGACAATGGAGAAGTTAGAGATATTAAGTTCTCCACCTTCTCCGAATTTTGCATGTGAGATAGTCGGGTCACAGTAAATGATCAGAGTTTGAGCCAAGTGTCGATAGCATAATCAGGCCGATGAGACTCCAGCCTTATACTTTTCCTCTGACTATTTCACTCCTAATTTTGACTTCCAAATACTTATGTAATATATTGCTTAAATACTGGAACCGATGACCCCGGACATATATATAAAGTGTCCTTGGTGCATTTTTTAAGGCTACCACACCAAGCCGCACAGTGTTCGTGTTACTGAGAGCTGGCTGTATGCAGACAGACAACCATTAATAAAAAAATCTAAGAGAAAAAAATTATAAACATCGGGCACATGCCACTTATAAAAAAATAAAACTGCTTTGCTAGGTATTTTAAAATCATGCTTAGCTGGCTAAAATATACCATCTCTAAAGCATTTCGTCAACTGCTGCCGACATAAGGGTCGATTTTGGCAGGGAGCGCAACTTAGACCGCTCAGCTGATGCGGTCATGTGACCGATCAGCTGATTGGGTAGCTCCGCCCCGTCAGGTCCTTAAGCCCTTGGAATTAGATGGCGCGCATCGCGGGACACGCCTGAAAGGTGAGGATATTTTTTTTATTTTTAACACTTTCTTTAGTTAATTTCACTTTCGCAATGTACGTATATATACATTGCGAAAGTGAAAGTGCCCCGCTTGCCTCCTCCCAGCTCTTTTTATGTCCAGATCCGTGAAAATCACTGACCCGGACACAGAAATAGCATCCGGAGGCCACATGCAATCCGGTCCTTTCCTACCCGGTGGGGGCCTGTAAAAAATAGGATCCCCACGGACAGGAAAATATCACAATGTGAAAGCAGCCTTAGTGTGTTATGAGACCTATCTTTCACGCCTTGAATTCTCTTTTTCGCTCATGAGATGAAGAGGATAAGGGGAATTCACAATGCAGATGCAAAGTCCACCATAAAAGGGTTTGTAGTTTTTGTATTTGTAACTAAATAACCTTTATTACCTATAAATCACTGAAGGTTTATGTATGAATATAATCTCCAATGACTCCTCTGTGCATTAATCCATTCATTTATTGGTTTGTAGTAGGCAGTAACTGCTTTGTTCAGCTCTTTATGCTTTGCTCATCATTCTGATACAGGTCTCTTGCAATCATGTGCTATTTTCAATTCTTGGTGCGAGCTCGGCTGTTCTATTTTTACTTTTCACACATTCTTAGTGAATTTGTAATTCAATGTATCACACAGCAGCATCTGGTTCACTTCTGTTTGTTTTCATTCATTTTGCAGGGCAGACAGTCCTCATAACAATAGTTGGATGGGTGTCAATCCTGCTTCTTCTTAGAACATAATCAGCCGGGATGCCTGGAAACAGTCCACCTGACAGTAGCAAACAAAAGTGAGTGCTTTTACAGAATCTGCTTTTTTTTAGTGTTTCTAAGCCAGGGGTGGAAAACTGTTTTTCTGCATGGGGCCATTTGGATATTTATAACTAGAGTTCGATGGGCCCCAGTGCAAATTTGGACCTGGCCCCCCCTCGGGGATGCACATCCATGTGAAGCAGGCGCTGGGGTCCAGCGGCTGCTGGCCGGCGCTGAGAGCCCCTGTAAACTCCGCGTGCCCCTGTCGCGACCGGCTCGCTTTTTTTTCTAAACACCCCTGCATCCTGCTGTATATATAGTCCCCTCCATCCTCCCGTATATATATATCTCCATCGCTTATTTTCCTCCAGCTATATATATGGTTCCTCCTACTGTAAATTCCCCCACTGCTTAGTATATATATGGTCTCATCTATCCACTATTATGTCTCCATCCCTGTAATAATTCACTGTATATTCCTCCATCCCTTTATTGTCCTCCTGCTATAATATGGTCTCTCCCTATCCTACCTTTAAATGCTCACATTTCTCCATCTGCTATGCTCATCAGTTATAGTTCTGACAAATGCTCACCTTGCTGTATATATGTCTCCTCTCTTATCTCATCACTAGTCCTGCTATATATATGGTCTCATCCCCTGGTCTGTTACACTATATATAATGGTCCTCTAGATACTCAACCTGCTCTAAAGGAAAAGCACTGTTCTGTCTCTAAAAAATGCTTCACTTCCACTGCTCACATTGTATGTGACAGATTCTGTGGCAGCCCCTACCACCATCTATTATCCCCCTCACCCCCATCTATCATCCCCCTTCCTAGATTTCAATGTTTTCCTGGCAGATTGGTGCCTTCAGACGCTGTTGGTTACTGAACAGAGGGAGGAAGAGGGGAGGCAGATAAACATTCAGATGGATCACAGCCTTTGCTGCTGGGACGAGCAGGCAGACTAAGGCTGGGTTCTCTGCCTTATATTTTCTGTGACACTGTGCAGTCCCTCTTCTGCTCTCACCTGCTGAGTTACGACCTCTGTAGTTATGTCACTGCTACTGCATTTGGTCAATCATTAATTAACTCACACCTACTGTGACGGCTGGAGCTGTTTCTTCGTTGATAAGGCTGTGATGATAGATGGTTATTATTATTATTATTATTATTATTATTATTATTTTTATTATTATTATTATAGTGCCATTTCCTCCTTGGTAATTTACATGTGAAAAGGTGCCAAGAATGACTTCACGTGATCTAGACTATATGCTTCTGTTATTACAGAAATGATGCAGGCATGCCGACGTCTTAGGGTACCTTCACACGCCACAATCTCGCCTGGCGATATGAGGCGATCTAACGTTCACATGCACATTTTTCATGGTCTAATCAGATCGCCGATGGTGGCATTGCATGCTGCAATCTCGCCCTGAAAATAAGGCGATGTGTCGCCCCGGAAATTGCCTCACCTACAGCGGAACCAATCTTGCCTCATTCCATTGCCGCTTCACACGCTGCAATTGCAAAGGCAATGTGTGCGTACATGGTCAGCGCTGCAAGGAGATAGGCATGCCACAGTGGTTTACACCGCGCCCCATACGTACTCATTGGACAATGCAACAGCGTTACGATTGGTCAGCCTGCTCTGGAAGGCTGGCTAATACATGACGCCATTGAAGATGTGTGTGTTGCTGAACGGACATCTCTTCAAATATGGCGCCCTGTCAACTGACAGCCAGTGGGAACACAGTAGCCAACACCAATCATCGCAGACGGGGCGTAGACTACAGAACGGTTGAGGCACGCCTATGGAAATTGTAGGCAACACTGGTCCCATCACTATCGCCCTATCACACACCACAACACGGAAATATCGCCTTCATGGTTGCGGCTGATTTCTGAGCATTGTTCAGGAATCAGGCGACAGGCAAGATGCGATTTATCGCCGCAAAATTCCCGAAACACACGCCGCAACTGAGAGGCAATTTCACAGCGATTGGTCCGGGGCGACATATTGCCTTTAGTATTGCCAGGCGAGATTGCGGCGTGTGAAGGTACCCTTAAAGATGTGTGCACATACCCTTAAGGTAACGTCACACGCAGCAATTTTGCTAGCAATTACACTGGCAATTTGCTGGTTGCAGTGAAATCATGGACACATTGTTCTATTTTGTTGCTGTGTACAAATGTAACAATGTGTACATGATTTCACTGCAACCAGCAAATTGCCAGTGAAATTGCTAGCAAAATTGCCGCGTGTGACGGTACCTTTAGAGATTTTATATTGGGTCCCAGGTGTTTAGGTTAATATATTAATAGTGATGGGCGAGTAGCGAAATATCGGGATTGGATTATTGTAACCAAATAATTTTTATTAGGGTGCTTTCACACTAGCGTTTATTTGAAATCACGGCAGATGCGGTGAAAAAACCGTATCTGCCGCGATTACCGCATACCGGCTGCACTTGTGGCACGGTTGCGGCACAGTTGCGGCAAGCCCCATACAATGTATAGGCGGACTTGCGGCAGGTGCGGCAAGTGCGGTTTTGGCACTTGCGGCAGGTGCGGCCGTGAAAAAAACCGCATCTGCCGCAAGCCCGCCTACACATTGTATGGGGCTTGCCGCAACCGTGCCGCAAGTGCAGCCGGTATGCGGTAATCGCGGCAGATGCGTTTTGTTTCACCGCATCTTCCGCGATTTCAAAAAAACGCTGATGTGAAAGGGGCCTTATTTGGACATTTGTCTTGAATACTGAACCTAATGTAAAATGCAGACAGAACAACCAACCCCCAAGTTTATACAGTAGTGTAACCAACACAGGCAATAGTTTGCATGTAAAATGTTTTTGTTTTGTTTTTTATTGGTACACAATTAACACAATCAGAAGATACTAATATAAAAACTTATGTATATGAATAACTGCTTCTTATCAGTCCCTCTCTGATGATGATATGCGAAACGCGTGTCGGAGGGCATCTCTCATTGGTAACACAGACCTCAGGTATGGTAATTTTTTCTGGCTAAAATACTGATAGCTCTTCCTTACATCTTTGCAGCATGGGTGTACCATTTTACCTGTATTTAGACTATTTGATACGTATTCCTTTTGTATACTAAGATCACTACATTAGCAGTACCATGTTTTGGTATACACAGTTGTTGATCTGCTATATTACAAAATACTATTGTCTGTAGGCTAAGGCACCTTATGTGAATTATCTCAGGGTTCATACATCTATGTCTATGTAAAGTATTTATGCAAAAATGATTTCTGCTGACACTTGTCCATATGACATTTAGATATTAATTATCAGGTGATGTCAATTCTGGTCATTAAAGGAGAACTCTGGGGAGATAAAAAAAAATTTGTACAGTCCCAGCACTCCTAGACTATAATGCTGAGTTGCCTGTTACACTTGTATATTGTTTAGAAATAATATAAATCAATTATTCATTAATGCTGCTTAGCATTCACCACTCCCACTGGGGTCAATACATCAATTCTGAGTGAGCAGCTCTTCCCCCTCCCGCCATATTGAGCATCAGTGCATTCGGGATACTTCCTCATTCCTCAGTCAGTCATGTAGGCGTTATATGTTACATAACGTCCTATACTAAGCTGAAGTCTGGAGATCTCTTTCTGTACAGAGAGCAGGAGGGGAAACCTGTGTGTCAATAGGACCTGCTGTGACATCACACCAACGTGATTGCAGGAGGAAATGTTTGTTCTCGGACACACAGATGCTTACTGCAGGGGAGAGGTGCTGCTCTCATAGGCATGATGTATTGTCCTCATTGGGAGGGTGACTGGTAAGCAGCAGCTAGTGAATAACTGATTTATATTAATTCTAAACATTATACAAATTGCAACACACTTTGCAACACTCTTCACCAGCAAGATTGAACAGATAAGACAAGTCTTTGCTACCCAACAACCACAACCCCCATGTATACCAGACCACTCCTCTCCTCCACTAAACCTCCTCCCCTCCATCACTGAAGAAGAACTTGCACACCTCATTTCCAGATCGCACCTCACCACTTGTGCACTGGACCCCATCCCATCCCACTTCCTCCCCAACCTCACTACAACACTTATCCCAGTCCTAACCCACCTCTTCAACCTATCACTAACTTCTGTTACCTTTCCTTCTGCTTTCAGACATGCGACAATTACACCTATCTTAAAAAGCCATCCCTCGAACCCACTTCTACATCCAGCTACCAGCCCATATCCCTGCTCCCGTTTGTCTCCAAACTTCTCGAAAATCATGTCCACACTGTACTCTCATCCCACCTCTCATCCAACTCTCTCTTTGACAACCTTCAATCCAGCTTCCGCCCCCAGCACTCCACTGAAACTGCCCTGACCAAAATTACTAACAACGTACTCATGGCCAAAGCTAACAGACAGTTCTCTGTCCTCCTGCTTCTAGACCTGTCCTCTGCATTTGACATAGTCGATCTCTGTCTCCTATTACAGATCCTCTCTTCCATTGGCATCACTGACCTTGCCCTTTCCTTGATCTCTTCCTACCTTTCCAACGCCACATTTAGTGTCTCCCACTCCCACACGACCTCCTCACAACATACCCTCTCTGTTTGGGTCCCTCCTTTTTTCAATCTATACCCATGGTCTGGGACAACTCATAAAGTCCCATGGTTTTTAGTATCACCTGTATGCTAATGACACTCAGATCTACCTCTCTGTCCAGAATCTCGGAGTGTCTATCAGCCATATCCACGTTCTTCTCCTCCCACGTCCTAAAACTATATGTAGACAAAACCGAACTCATCATCTTTCCTCCATCTCACACACCTTCCTTACCAGATCTATCACAATAAATGACATCACACTTTGCTCTGTACCTGAAGTCCGTTGCCTCGGAGTAACCCTTGACTTTTCCTTGTCCTTCAAACCCCACATCCAAGCCCTAGCCAACTCCTGCCTCCTCCAACTCAAAAATATTTCCAGAATCCGTCCCTTCCTCAACCCTCAATTTACTAAACTACTAGTGCATGCCCTCATCATCTCCCGCCTCAACTACTTAAACATCCCGCTCTGTGGCCTCCCTGCTAACACTCTTGCACCTCTCCAATCTGTCTTTAACTCTGCTGCCCGACTAACCCATCTCTCTCCTCACTATTCCTCCAATTCAAACTAACACTGACTTACAAAGCCATCCACAGTCTGTCCCCCCATATATGTCTGAACTAATCTCCCAATATCATCCAACTCTTCGATCCTCCCAAGACCTCCTTCTTTCCCCCACACTTGTACGTTCCTCATCTAAGCGCCTGCAAGACTTCGCCCGAGCATTCCCCATCCTCTGGAACTCTGCACCGCAACACGCCCGACTGTCCCCTACACTTGGAACCTTCAAGCGAAACCTGAACACCCATCTCTTCAGAACAGCCTACAGCCTGCAATGACCACAATGCCGCTTAACACCACTGGATCCGGCGCTCCACCACCACTGGACCAGGTGCTCCACCATCGCTGGACCTGGCGCTCCACCACCACCAGAGCAGACCCAACCTACTGTCTCTCTCCCCGTTGCCCTGTAGAATGTAAGCGCACAAGGGCAGGGTCCTCTCTCTCCCCTCTGTATCGGTCTGTCACATTTAGTTTGTTCTTTGTATTTTTAACTTGTTTGTATGTATCCCTTTCTCATGTACAGCACCATGTAATCAGTTGTGCTCTATAAATAAATAAATAATAATAATAATGCAAATGTATCAGGCAGCTCAACATTATAGTCTATGAGTGCAGGGACCATACAACATTTTTTTCTTTCCCTGGAGTTCCCCTTTAATTGTGTACCAATAAAAAAAAGTGAAATGCAAACTTTTGCCTGTGTTGGTTACACTACTGCATAAACTTGGGGTTTGTTTTCAACCTGTGGTTGTTCTGTCTGCATTTTGATTAGCCTTGTTATAATTCTGGGGTCTTTCTTTGTTTTGATGAGCTTAATTCAAGTCAATGGGAAACTTGAATATTTTTCTGGGAAATCTTTGGAATATTTTATTATTTTCTCATTAACTACCAAATTAGGTAACATATTTATTTTGTTTATTTTTTTTGTATTATATTAATAGACAAATAAAATCTAAGTGTCCGACCAGTGCCTAAGTCCTTAGCAGATCCCTTATCCTTGCTGTACTGTGCCTGCCATACAATGTAGATGGTCTGTGCTCCCTTTTACATGAAACTTGAAGCTTCCCTTGAGGAATGGACTGTTTTAACCTGCCTTCCGGTAAACTCTCCATCTATTGCTGTAACCCTTTCATACTGAAGCCTAATGGGTAAATGTTTGCACTTAAGTGAGCATCAATTGGATTTGTCTTTTACCAGCACAGCAAATGCAATAATGCAAGGTAATAAAAAATACATTTGTGGAAATGCTTTGTCGCGGAGTAAAGTTTGGCTAAAGCACCTGCTTTTCTGTTGTGTTCCTTTTGTAGTCTCTAACAGATCATTAAGGATGTAAAGCACAGACGGTTTTCATTGAAAACACTGGGTACTGTTCATGGGAACATAACTTATGTTATACTTTAAAGACTTAGAAAACCATTAAAATAAAGAAGTTGATCCAAAATGAAATAGTGTTTCTTACCAGTGAGCAGCAAGAGTAGCATGCTCCACCAGGGACTGATATTAAGTTGGTGCGCCCTCTTTCTTTCATTAAGAGCTTCTCCAGTATATACTTGTTGATATGTTATACTTCTCATGATTTTTAATCATGTGGGTGTAGGAAAGCCCACATACAATTTACTTACTGCTGAGCTTGATGTCATAAGAAATAATGTAGCCTTAATATAAATTACTAAATATAGGACTCACTTGCACCACAGTATTTTTGGTCTGACAGTGATCCCAGAAACATCAGATGCACATGGACTAATGTTATTGTTTGGGATTGTGCACATGTCTGATTTTAATTCTCCTTAGACCAGCCTGATTGTAGCATTTCCAAGTTGGATCTCATTATCGTATTGCCCTTGGTCATGCAAGTCAATGAGTGCGTAGAAATCATCTGACCGCACTCGGGTGACATCTGAGTGCATTGCAATTTTCTCGGACTTACACAATGGAGAAGGTGAAGAAATTTTTTTCTCCATCTTCTCATCTGAGAGAATTGGATCACTCTCTGATCAGAGTTTAATATTAATACTTGACCCAATTCTCTCAGATTTGAGAATCTACGGGTTAACTGCACTTAGCCTTATTGTAACTCATGATTAAGTACGAACATAGCCTCTACATGCAAAGTAATGGGCTGTGCAAAGAACTGTCATTCTTATTAGGATTTCAGTATGCCACTATGCCTTCAGGGCTCCTATACAACTGTATAGGATACTTCTAGTACATCCAGTAGTAAATTACTCTGAAACTCAAATGATTTAGTTATTACCCTGTTTGGATTTTCAGCAGACGAAGGTCTAAAGCAGTTGTGTAATAGTCGTCTACAAGACTCCTCCTGGCTGTTGTATATAGATCATAGAGGCACCACCCCCTCCTACAGTATCCCCACCCATCCCTCGTAGACTGTGAGCCCTCTCGGACAGGTTTCCCTCCCCTCCTGTATCTGTACGACTTGATTGTCCACACATATTGTACTTGTCCTCGTTTGCCCTTTCCATATGTAAAGCACCATGGAATCTAATGGCGCTATATAAATAAATAATAATCATAACCATGAGGCTTATGATCATTCTTATAATCTGATTACATATTTTACGCCAATATTGTGATTGTAACTAATTTTTTACTATTAAATCTTATTTTATCATGTACATTTATTTACATGTCCCCTCTCCCTGATGTCCTCTCTTTATTTTTATCTTATATCTTTGCTCTGTACACCAGGATTACGTCTGTATATTATCCTGTTTATCCATAAAGAGGATTAAATGGAGCATTCCCATAATATAGGAAATTCTAAAATTGTTTTCTTAAAATCGTTGAAAATAGAGCAGCTTTTTTAATATTGGTACAAAGCTGTAACAGAATAAGAGATAAACTACATATTTTGTGTGTATGTATCTGTGTTATGTGTGTTCCCCCCACTGTCACAAATTTTCGGTTGTGTAATCCTGTAATATCTAGGCCTTAGCAGGACGAGCAGAGCTGTTATCCTATCATTGTAATCCCTGATCCTGCGTTATAATAAGATGATTTTGTTGACCCTGTCCCACTTTTATAGAACCAGTTGCACTATACATTTTATACATATTTTATATTAAGCACATTCAATTGCTTTGCGTTTCTTTTCTAAGTAATGCTGGCGTATTATGTGCACAATGTATTACATTATACTGCCATTCACTGACCATACAATCCCTTCATTTCACCATCTTTGAAGGGGTTGTCTGGGCTTTTGTATAATTTATGTGTATATCTAGGCTGCAAAATGCTGACAGTTTGTAATTTACACCCTGTCAGTATTTAGCATTGTTAACTAGATATCACTATTCTGCGTGTGGAGGAGCCCAGAGGTGTGTTTGTTTTGGAGCCTGGGTGTAATGTCACTACTTGTTGTTTACCCCCCCCCCCCCCCCCCCGTCTCCTACAAGCCCTGCCAAATCTCGCCATGCCTGGCCACCCCAGACTCCAACAGAGCTGCCCCTCCCCCAGCCTCCAATATGATCACCCATCCCCATTCACCTATGTATGTGTGTACATGACAAGTTGTGACGTTTACATCCAGGCTCCAAAACAAACACGCCTCTTTTCGGGGCTGAGCTGTTGCTCCAGACACAAAATGCTGATATCTAGGTAACAATGCAAAATGCTGCCAAGGTGTAAATTACAAACTGTCAGCATTTTGCAGCCTAGATATACACACAGATTTATAAAAAAACCCGGACAATCCCTTTAAGTCCACACGCACACGATGAGTATTTGGGGAGTTTTTTACCTCGGTATTCGTTCCACTCCTGGTTTTGACTTACAAATACTGAGGTAAAAAAACCTCCCCAAATACTCATGGTGTGCACGTGGACTTAGGAATTTATACTAATGCCATAAGAATTCTTCATATTGCAGCCATACTAAACACCTTCCTAATCGACTAAATTAATTAATGCTGTAGTCTCATAAGTTACAATAACTGTACTTTGAAAAACTGGCCAGGGACTTTGTGTGTCTGCTGACCAGTCTGAAGCAGCTTTGACACAAAAGCTTTTCCAGATCACATTATGAAATATGGTTCTCTGGGGCATTTTTATTCCCCTGCGTGATGCTGCCTGCTTATGATTGGGCAACTACATACACGTATAAAGTAAACATCCCCACAGAAGAATTTGTCCTAATGCCCCCTTGATTCCTTGGTTATAGTGGAAATTAGCATATTTATTTTGGAAGCTAATATCTCTGCAATGGAAATTAGCAATTAAAAAAAAACCTACATGTTATTCAGGTGTTTAGCTTTTTTAATATGATGTAGTCAGCTTAGGCTGGCTTCACACCACGGCAGAGTCCAGTCCGGACAGCCCCGGACCAGATTTTGGCCCCATAGTATCCGGATTTTTCTCACCGTACACAAAAACGTTGCTGCTTGCAACGTTTTTGTGTCCGGGAAGAAAAATCTCCTCAAATTGCCGTATCCCAGATTCTCTTGGATTCCCCCAGATTCGGGGCAATCAGGCGCTCCCTAACATGGGAGCCTATGGGGCCGGATTTCCCCGGTCCAGGAGGATCCGGGAACTGGACACCGGCCGCTGCACGCCGCTGATATTTCAGGACCGTGGCTAGCTCCCCGCGAGCCCCGGTCCTGATTCATCTGCAGCTGCGTCTGGCTGCACACCAGACCGAAGGACACATTTGGCCCTCCAGTTCTGTGTGCTGATCCAGTCCGGGGCTGTCAGGTTCATCCTGACAGCCCCGGACCGGACTCTGCCCTGGTGTGAACCCGGGCTTAGTGTGTAAAGAGGCTGAAAGGAATCACAGACAGGGAGAAGGAGATGCAGTGAACAGTCTGGTCCCTGTGCACTGAAATATAGCTAGCAGAAAATGTCAAATGCTGATTAAAGAAGAATGAGAAAGTGTATTTCTTCATCAAAGGTACCAATTTAAACAGAACCTGTCACCATTTTTTTCCTCTATACAGTCATGGTTCAAAGTGTTGGCACTCTTAAAATTGTTCCAGAAAATGATGTGATTATGCAAGAAAATTTATGGCAATTATGTTATCTCATACAAATATTTATTTCCTTTGTGTGTATTGGAACAACACAAAACAGATACAAAAAAAACTAATTGGACATACTTTCACACAAAACCGCAATTATTGGCTATTCAAATTTGTTGACACTTTTCCAAAATTGTGGGTAAGTAACTTTGTTTCAACCATGTGATTCTCGATCAAACTCACTTGTGGCAAGTGACAGGCATGGGCAATATGAAAATCATACCTGGAACCAGATAAAAAGGGGAAAAGTTGATTTAATACTACTATTGTGTGTCTGTGTGTATGTTAGTCAAGGATGGTTGGGAAGCACTCAACTGAGTTATCCCGCTGCTAGTGAATGGATCCTAGGATCCCATACACAATTGGCGTATATATGATTTTTTGCTTCAAGTGAAAAGTCAGTAGTAAGAAGAGCGACTTACCAGATGCTTGACGTTTCAGCCAATGAGTGGCCTTAATCATAGTGTCGCTCTTATTTACGGCACCCTGGTTGGTGTGCAGGCATCCTTATATGGTGCTCTTATTGGGAGTTGTACAGTAGTATATCCAAGATAGGGGATGTCAGAGTTAGGAAATTAGGTATGGTCCTAATTCTGTGGGGTCCCTTGTGCCTTGTGGGTCTTAAAGGTACTAAAGCACTCTGTCTCTCGGTTACGTCCTTGTGTTTATTTGGAAGTCCTAAGATGATTATACTGAGTAGGATGTGTTTTGACAGGGTGCTACTCTCTGGTCTACTGTGGCTGCTTATATCTGGAAGGTGGAAGGTATTGATATGTCAATTCAATTCATGCCAGCATGGTCCGTGCCTTGGCGGTTTGTGCCAAAAAAACCCGGTAAATCCCATTGAACACCTGTGGAGATATCTTAAAATTGCTGTTGAGAGAAGGCCCTTCAAATATGAGAGACATGGAGCAGTTTGCAAAAGAACATGGTCCAAAATTCCAGTTCAGAGGTGTAAGAAGCTTTTTGATGGTTATAGAAAGTGATTGATTGCAGTTTTTTACTCCCAAAGGTCCAATCAAATAGTTAGTTGAGGGAGCAAACTATTTTTTCCTGCACATTTTCAAAGCCTTGTGTGAAGTGATTCCTAATTTGCCATTTTTTCCTTTTTTTTTTTTATTGTTGTTGTTGTTCTACTACACACAAGATTTAAACATAAATACAGTATAACAAAACTTGTGTAATTGCAATACTTTTGTGGGAGAAATACTTAATTTTCTGGAACAATTTCAGGGGTGCCAACACTTTCAGCAATGACTGTAATGAATGGTCACCACCTGTAAGCTGTCACATACAGCATTATAGAATGATGTATATATGTCCCCAGTCTGCTCTGCACAAAGTAAAAATTAGCTTTTATTATACTCACCTATGTGGCTGTCCAATACGGGCATTGTTCCAGTGCATTCCTCTATTGAGATCGTTGTCCTCTTTATCTCTACCCTTCTCAGGGCAGAGCAAAGTATTGTAGTGCACAAGTGCGGGCGCTCTTTTGGGGTTTCCTGCACATGTGTTTTACAGTACTTTGCACAGCTCTCGGCAAGGCAGAGAGAAGTATGCCTGTGCAGGAGAGCTATGGGGATCCTGTATGAATGAAGTAGGACACATGTAGCAAGAGGAGAGGAGGCACTTTATCAAGACCACTGGCGCCCATCGGACTGGACTGCCCTATAGGTGAGTATAATAAAAGCTATTTTTTACGGTATGCACAGCAGATTAAAGACAAATATATAGAATTCTAGAATGCTGTATATAAGCGCTTACTTGTGGTGGCAGCACTTTAGTGAGTAAATCATGAACATGCTTTTTGTTCAGCAATGATGTCTTGATGGTGAGCTTGCAGACAGATTTAGTGCATTACTTTGTTTTCTTTGAAACTTTTGTACCTAGTCTTGCTATAGCTCTTTACAGATGGTCATTGGCTCTTGGATAATGCTTCTGATAATTCTTTTCACTTTTCTGTCTGAAACCTTGCGGTGAGCATATGGCTGTGGCTGGTTTATATTGTAATGATGTTCTTTACTCCTCCTGATTATTGCCCCAACATTGCCCACTTCAATAGTTTAGAAATCCCGGTACCCAGTGCCATCAGTATGTTTTGCAACAATACGTTTGCTTGTGACAACTCCCTGACTTTACCAATGATGAGATGTTTTTGGTGTGGCACCTTGGTAATGAGAAACTTTTTTATAGACCATCAGTTGAACCAGCTGATATTATTTTTCATTAATTGGCAGGGTTGTTTCTAATTACTGATAGATGTCAGTTGGTGTCATGACTTTCCATGGCTTTTTGCACCTATATTTCTTCGTGTGTTCAATGCTTTTTCCCTACGTTATTTTGCGTTGTTACACATCACTAAATTTGTGGTTTGATTTCTTTGCCTGTGTGCATTGGATGGGATGTTACCGACATCTGTTGACAAATTCATGTCAATAGCACCTGTAGAAATATGTTTACTTAGAAAACTGTGGAAGTTAAATACTTATTTCACCTTCTGTAATAATTTTCTGTTGTTTAAATAGGAGGTTTGCAAAGATGTCATTATTATCAATATTGTTTATCATATTTCTAATGCATTACATTTAAATATTATGCTATTAAACAGTTTGAGCGTTTTTTTCTATACTGAATAAGCTTGTCTTTTGATACTAAGTATAGAATATTATCTAATTGACAAATATGTTTCCTATAGTTACTATGTTGATTTCTATATTATATATGTTAGGTAGTGGTATTTGCTATCTAATAGTGGTTTAGGACTGTGAATGCTTGACGAAGGAGGAGGGGGAACTCCCTCAAAATGTCACATAGGAGTGCCGATCATCACTCTACCTTGCACCATGGTAAACGTCTGCAGACTTGCTATTTGAGAAGCCCAGTGGAAGCTGTGTGCTGGTCTTGAACACCGAATGAACATTGTATGCATCCTTGTCAACCCCTTTTAGTTTGCTATTACCGTATATACTCGTGTATAAGCCGAGTTTTTCAGCCCAAAAATTGGGCTGAAAAGTCTCCCCCTCGGCTTATACACGGGTCAATACGGTAGGCTGCCGTGGTGGGGGCTGTGTCCGGGGCTGGGGAGGCTGGAGGTGGCGGGGGGAGCTGCTGTATGAGCGGCCCCATCACGTGGGGCCGCTCATTATATATGCACTGCTTCCCCCTGTCAATCAGTGGCAGGGGGAAGCAGTGCATATCTGGCCCCCAAATGCAGGCACTCGCCCCCCGCTGTGTAAGGGCCCCCCCACTGCTTATCTTACCATCCCCGGTCTACTGCACACACAGCGCCGGTCCTCGGTGCTCTCTCCTCCATGCTCCCGTCCGGCTGCATCCGGGATCCCCGGCCGTCGCAGGCATATGATATCATCGTGCGATGGCCGGGGATCCCGGATGCAGCGAGAACGGGAGCATGGAGGACGGAGCACAGAAGACCGGCGCTGTGTGTGCAGAAGACCAGGGATGGTAAGTTAAGCAGCAGGGGGGGCGAGTGCCAGCATTTGGGGGCTGCTCTGTACCCCTGGGGGCTGCTGTATACCCCTGGGGGCTGCTGTGTACCCCTGGGGGCTGCTGTATACCCCTGGGGGCTGCTGTGTACCCCTGGGGGCTGCTGTATACCGCTGGGGCTTCTGTATACCCCCGGGGGCTGCTGTATACCACTGGGGCTGCTGTATATACTGGTGGGGCCTGTATACCACTGGGGCTGCTGTATATACTGGTGGGACCTGTATACCACTGGGGTTGCTGTATATACTGGTGGGGCCTGTATACCACTGGGGCTGCTGTATATACTGGTGGGGCCTCTATACCACTGGGGCTGCTGTATATACTGGTGGGGTCTGTATATACCACTGGGGCTGCTGTATATACTGGTGGGGTCTGTATATACCACTGGGGAGGCTGCTGTATACCACTGGGGCTGCTGTATATACTGCTGGGGCCTGTATACCACTGGGGCTGCTGTATATACTGGTGGGGCCTGTATACCACTGGGGCTGCTGTATATACTGGTGGGGTCTGTATATACCACTGGGGCTGCTGTATATACTGGTGGGGTCTGTATATACCACTGGGGCTGCTGTATATACTGGTGGGGTCTGTATATACCACTGGGGAGGCTGCTGTATACCACTGGGGCTGCTGTATATACTGCTGGGGCCTGTATACCACTGGGGCTGCTGTATATACTGGTGGGGCCTGTATACCACTGGGGCTGCTGTATATACTGGTGGGGTCTGTATATACCACTGGGGCTGCTGTATATACTGGTGGGGTCTGTATATACCACTGGGGCTGGTGTATATACTGGTGGGGTCTGTATATACCACTGGGGAGGCTGCTGTATACCACTGGGGCTGCTGTATATACTGCTGGGGCCTGTATATGCCACTGGGGAGGCTGCTGTATACTACCACTGGGGGGGCCTGTATACCACACTGCTGGGGGCTGTATACCTGTGCTGGGGTCCACCCTCGGCTTATACATGAATCAATAGGTTTTTCCAGGTTTTGGGGGCAAAAGTAGGGGGGTCGGCTTATACACGGGTCGGCTTATACACGAGTATATATGGTAATTAAATTGCCTAAAGGTCTTTTTCCTATTATAGTTTATTAAATGTATTAGTAGGTAGTAAAGCTCACCAGAGAACTGGTAGATCTGCAGCAGAAAAAAACACTGATTTTATCACAATTACATCAAACATCCCAGTAAGTGATACATTGCTAAAATCAGGGTCTCTGCCCCTACTTTATGCTGCTCTCAGATGGTGTACAAACATTCTGGTGACAAATTCCCTTTAAAGGGAACGAACCAGCAGAATTTAGCGCCATAAAATGAAGCCAGTTCATTACAGGCTCTGGGATACTAAGTGCAATCATACCTTTACATCAATGATTACATGTATGATTGCAGAGAAAAGTGTTATAAAAATTATGGCAAGAGGGGAGGAAGTGTGCAGCACAGTGTCACTATAAGGGGTTTGGTGTATTTGTATTACTCCCCTGTGGGCTCTAAGCAAAACCCTCCCCCCTCACTCTCTCCCTTCCCTCTCCCTCCCTTCCTGTCACTCTTTACCAGGCACAGGACATCTGACATTCACAGTGCAATGCCAATTGTCCTGTGTGCCCGAGCGTATCCCTTCCTCGCTGCCTACTTATCACAGCTTATCATTGATTCTAGAGCTCGTCACTGCTTCTCCCTCCTCGCATGGTCACAGGAGTGCAGGAGAAGACCCTGCCCCCTCCAGCATCTTTGCAAGTCCCCGTTCTCCTCTCTTCACAGTGAGGGGGAAGACACAGGATGGGAGACTGAGGAAGATCCCTGCTATTGTCATCTGTAATCTGTGATAACAGATGACAATAGTGGGGTCTTCTCCTGCACTTCTGTGACCACGTGAGGAGAAGCAGTGATGAGCAGGAGAATCAGTGATAAGCAGGCAGCGACGGAGGGAGGGAGGTTGGAAGTGATAACCTCAGGCACATAGGACAAATGCCTGTCACGGGTGGCACGGATGACAGGGTGGAGGCCACGCGCAGACGATCCCAGCGTTTGGCCCATCAGCCATAATGGTGGAGGATGGTCCGTCTCTTTCAGGGGCATTTACCTTCTGTGTTGATGGAGAGAAGGTGTGATGAGATCTCTCTATTATGGGGAGACGGCTGTGGAGGTCTTGCGCTCGGTCTGGTTTTATCCACCAATGTTGTAGGTCACTAGGACCCAGCAGACTCCTTCCACCTTTATAAGGAGGTTCATTACCCTTCCTCGGTGCAGGTGATAGTTCCTTGTGCACACTTTATCCTTGCTCCAGCAGAAGCTGAGATGGTGGAGGTTGCTGTGTTCTGCTGTCAGATAAGTGTTTCCTTTTCCCAAATGTCTGTCTTCCCTGGTGTTTGTCTTTAGTTGATAGTGGAGGGGTCTAGTGAACCTCTCCATCTGATCCTTAGATAGGATAGATCTAGGATCAGAGAGGGACGAGGTTCGTGGTCGGCGACAGTTGAGGAGACTGTATAGGGACGTTAGGGCAGACAGGGTCAGCTCTAGGAAGTCTAGGGGTCACCGTCTCCTTCTTGTGCCCTTAGCATTAGGGACTCCTGATTCCCCCCCGTCGTTATCCTACGCTGGGTGTCTTCCCCACTCCCAGCTTGACAATGCCATTTCACTATGAATGTCAGATATCCTGTGCCTGGTAAAGAGTGGCAGCGAGGGAGGGTGAGGGGAGGGAGGAGGGTTTGACTTGGAGCAAACGGGAGTAATACAAATAAACCCCACCCCTCATACTGACGCTGTGCTGCACACATTGTACGTCTCCTCCCCTCTTTGCCATAACTTTTATAACACTTTTCTCTGCAATCAAACCTTGAATAATTGAAGTAAAGGTATGCCCTCAGTATTCCAGGTACTGGCTTCACTTTATAGCCCTAAAACCTGCTGGTTGGTTCCCTTTAAGCACAAGTGTAAATCCAGCCTTACGTGGTAAGATCTTCTGTTACTCTTACCTTGGGCAGAGAAAAAGGACAGCATTTTGCAATGACTTGATACCACATATAGTTCTCAGCATTAACATGTTTCATCCTGAATTTGACCCTCGCAGACAACAGAAGGTTGTGAAACTAGCATACCAATGACACATATTATTCACCTTACTAAATCTGCATGACTACAGTAGCGGCCATATAAACAAATATGTAACAGATATTCTTTCCACTGCTTTTGTATTTGTGTTGAACCTCCTATAATGTTATTCTAATCGTATTCTTTATGTTCCAAAAGTCCTGATGCCTTTTTATATCATTATGATTTAAAATCTATACGGACTTCCAATTACTATGGTGATGTGACAACAAGGTGACCACCATCTCCAGGTTTCTGTGTATTGTAGAGTTCCCTCTGGCAAGGTGACCACCATGTGAAGAATAATATGTGGAACATCTAGGACTAAATGCCCTCTCCCCATGCATTGAGCGATGCTATTCATCTTCTGCCCTTTATACAGAACATCACAAAATGATCACAGCAGCAAATCCTCCCAGCCAACAATGCAAAGTATGAGTCCTATATTTTTGTGCCAGTTTTTAGCACATGAAAATAATGATTTTTTTTAATATGGATTTTTCAGTGTAATTTAGCAGTTTTATAAAAGGAAAGAGTGACAAGCACATTGTATTGTTTTTCCACACCTTAATCTTTTTCTTTAAATATACAATTAGGTCCAGAAATATTTGGACAGTGACTGAATATTTGTGATTTAGACTCAACGTGCCATTATTTTTATATTTAAAACAAAACAACTGAGATGCCATTGGAGTATTGACTTTCAGGTTTAATAAAAGGGGTTGAACAAAAATATCCTTTGAAATGTTTTGGAATTGCAACCATGGTTATACAAAGCCTCCTCATTTCTAGGGCTCAGAGGTAATTGGTCAAATTACCTCTACTATAAATAAAAGCTTCATTTTAATACTTAGTAGAGAATCCTTTACAGGCAATGACTCCCTAAAGTCTGGAAGTCATGGACGTTACCAAATGCTGAGTTTCCTCCTTTGTCATGATTTGCCAGACTTTTATGTCAGCTGACTACAGTTGTTGCTTGTTTGTGAGTCTTTCAACCTTAAAGTGTAACCGCCGTTTAAATATTTTTAATAATAATGTACAGCAAGTGATTATAATAAACTTTCAAATATACTTTATTGATGAAATCTGGTTGAAAATCATTCACAAATCTTCAACAAGGTGTTCCCACTACACTGTGTGTGAAGCAGACATATGTTTATTATCAGTCAGATCCATCATCACTCTGAATGCAGACACATAACCATATAAGGGAAAAGGGGCATGGCCTGCACTCCTGACTGCAGCTGGAGAGGAAACAATGTATTAGATTAGGTCAGGCTACATCACAGTTGTTAAGCAATGTCAGGATTGTCAGGATCCAGTACAAACTCCTCAGAAGCTTGTGCAAAGGAAAGTTCTGTCATCTGGTTAATTTTAAAGTTAATTTTAATCGGTAGATCTTTGAATAATAATACGCTCTACAATTGGATGTTTAAAAAATGTTCCTGAGCTTAGATAATTTTATAACTGTGTCCTCTGCTGAGTACTGTGCAATGGTTTTGTCTGACCATACAGGAACATGGTCTTATATCACATCCCCTGGGCAGCTGGGGTACAAAAGGGTATACAAACATTACAGGACGGGATCACAGTTGAATCTTTTTGTGTGGTAAAACATTTCCATGCCTTTTTTTCAAAAATATTTTACCTCAAAAAGTTTATTTTTTTGAACCTGTGGTATAATGTCGTTTACTTTTTTCCTTCCTTCCCTGCCCAGGAGATGTGGTATGATCAGACCGTGTTCCTACATGGTCAGACACGGCCATTACACAGTACATAACAGGGACACATATAAGATTACCTCAGCACAGGAGATGTATGATCAGACCATGTTCCTGTGCAGTCAGACATGGCCTTTACACAGTACATAGCAGAGACACATATATAAGATTATCTCAGCACAAGAGATGTGGTATGATCAGTCCATGTCTGTGTACGGTCAACATCAATTCAAGTACATAGCAGGATACCATATAAATATCCGCACAGTGTGTATGATCAAATATTCATGCGATGGCCGCATTATACAGTCACAGCAGGGACACATATATAGATTCGCAGCACAGGAGATGTGGTATGATCAGACCATATCCCTTATGATCAAACACAGCCATTACATAGTACATAGCAGGGACACATATATAAGATTATCTCAGCACAAGAGATGTGGTATGATCAGTCCATGTCTGTGTACGGTCAGACACATCCATTACACAGTACATAGCAGGGACACATATATAAGATTATCTCAGCACAGGAGATGTGGTATGAGCATGCACTGCGAGACACATCCATTACGTATGCGATACATATAAGATTATCTCGGCAAGGAGATGTGGTATGATAGACATGTCATGCGTAGTTAGGCACAGCCATTATACAGTACACAGCAGGGACACATATATAAGATTATCTCAGCACAGGAACATTTTTTTAAACACATTCAATTGTGGAATTCATTCTATTGCTTAAAATGAACTTTATTTGTGGAACAACCCCATTAAGCAGGTAAATGCATGCTCGTTGCGGTTGAGATCTGGTTGTAGACTCGGCCATTGCAGAATATTCATTCCACTTCTTTGCTTTAAAAAACTTCTAGGTTGCTTTCACAGTATGTTTTGGATCACTGTCCATCTGTTCTGTGAAGAGTTGTCCAATCAACCTTCCTGCATTTGGTGGAATATGATCAGAAAGTATAGTCCTATACACTTCAAAATTCCTCTGCCTGCTTCTGTCGTTAGTCACGTCATCAATATGCACTAGTGATGTCCATGCCATCACACTGTCTCCACCATGTTTTCAGAAGATGTGGGTGTGCTTTGGATCATGATACATTTCTAGTCTTCTCCATACTTCTTCTTCCATTATTCTGGTACAGGTTGATCTTGGTTTCATCTGTCCAAAGAATATTTTCAAGAATGAGGCTGGCTTTTTTAGATGTTTTTTTTGCAAATTCTACGCTGACCGTTCTGTTTTTTTAAGGCTGATTTATGGTATGTACATTGTGGTGAACCCTCTGTAATTGTTCTCATGAAGTCTTTTTATGGTAGATTTGTATGCTGAACACCTTGTTACTGGATAGTGTTCTTCACTTAAGTGGATGCTGTGAAGGGGTTTTTCTTCACCATCTTTAAGGATTATGCAGTCATCCACCAAACTTGTCTTCTGTGGACGTCAATACCTTTTTGAATTTCCAAGCTCACCAGTGTTCTCTATTTTTTGGCAGATTGTTCCAAACTGTTGATTTGACCGCTCTTAATATTTCTGCTATCTGTCTGATGTTTTGTTTTTTTTTTTAGCCTAATGATGGTCTGTTTGTCTTCCATTGAGAGTTCCCTTGACCGCATATTGTGGGTTCACATCAACAGTTTCCAAATGCAAATGCCACACCTGTAATCAGCTCTGGACCTTTTACATGCTTAATTGATGATGGATTCAAAGTGTTGTTTATTACTTGGACAAAACCTTTTCATTCCACGTGCTTCCTCATAAAAACAAAAAGCCTACTTGCCTCTGGTGCTTCTGTGGTTCCAGCGATATTGGAACTCACTTTCCCTTTGCCCATGTAGCATTGTTATGACACGTGAGTTGTTCAACCAGTCACAGCCAACTTCCTTCTCCCCTTCTTCCATTGGTTAAATAATTAACAGGAAGTGAGTGTGGCTGCCACTCACTTTCTATTAATTGCTCCTGTGTCCGAAGGGCCCTGGGAACGTGAATTCTGATATCACTGGTACTGCTCCGGCACTGGAGGTGAGTATAGGCTTCTTTTATTTTTATTGTGGCGCACATGGGGATGAAAGGGGGTTGTCCAAATAGTGGACAACACTTTACATTGAAACAGCCCTTGCAGCCCATTAAAGAACTTTTGAGATAACTGTGCAATAACTTTTGGTCGCTTGAAAAAGGGTCAGCTATATATAAAAAATTGTAATTCTCAAATCATTGCTCCAATTAGGAGTAAAAATACAAAACGTGTCACTGTTCAAATAGTTCTGGACCTAACTGTATATTACCAATCCTCCTATAGTGCTACCTGGATCCCCTACATCAGGGGTCTCAAACTTGCGGCCCATCGGGAACCAAATAGTTTGCGGCCCCCACCTCAATATCAAAGTTTGCATTCGGCGCAGTGCTTCTCGTCCCGCTGTGTCGGATCCGCACCGGCACATAGCACAACAGAACAGGGAGAGGCAGGACAAGAAAGCACTGCGTGTAAGGCATTCGGCGCCTGCATAGTCTCCCCTGTCCCGTTGCGTCCATGGATACTGGCATAGGATCTACATAGCACAACAGAGCAGCAAGAAATGACAGCACAGACAGGCGCCGAATGCCTTGCGCACAGTGCTGTCTTGTCCTGCCTCTCTCATGTTCTGTGTGCCAGGATCCAACACAGCGGGATGGGGAAGCACTGCGCAGGTGCCGAATGCCGTGCACGCCTCAGTGGATGCCGGGAGGAATCAGTGGATGGGCTGATGATCACATGCCCCTCCATTGCTGCACAGTCAGAGCACCTTGCCCTGAATGGGAGAAAGAGAGGTATTCCTCAAGGCACCATAGGCCTAAGTATTGACCCTTTCTGTATAAGTCAGAAAGGATAATATTACACAGCCCCAAATATGTCTTTATCAAAGCCTGCAGTGAAGAGAAAGGTTGGTGATGAGTACAGACAATTTCAGGAAAAGTTGGAAGTGCAATATTTCTTTGTTCAGCACAGGGGCATCCCGACGTGTCTTACTTGCACAGAGAAAGTTGCAGTACACAAAGAATACAATTTGAAACGTCATTACACAACTAGACATGCTGAGGAGTATGCAATATACGAGGGAGATGAGAGGGCCAATCGGGTTGCTAATCTTAAAACATGTCTACTGAGGCAACAATATATCTTTAAGAAAGCAACCAAAGAGAATGATGCAGCAGTCGAAGCCAGCTACGTGGTTAGTGAGATGATTGCTAAAGCAGAAAAGCCATTTGAAAGAAGGTGAATTTGTAAAAAAGTGCATGTTACAGGCTGCAAGTATTATCTGTCCAGAAAAGAAAGGTCAATTTAGTAACATCAGCCTTTCTGCCAACACTGAGGCAGAGCGCATTTCTGACCTGTCAAGTGACGTTTATGATCAACTGTGTGAGAATGCAAAATGTTTCAGTGTATACTAGTCGCTCTTGATGAGACCACATACATCACCGACACTGCCCAGCTCGCAATCCATGTCCGTGGTGTTGATGACAATTTTGAAGTCATAGAGGAATTGCTCACAGTGATTCCAATTCATGGCCAGACCACCACCCAGGAGATGTTTCACCAGCTGTGTGATGCTATTAAGAAGGCTGGTTTGCCTTGGAGGAAGTGTGTTGGAATAACAACTGATGGAGCGCCATCAATGATAGGGAGGAAAAACTGACTTTTTTTTTGAGGTTTGGAGGAGGTCATTGCTCTGCACTGCATTATCCATCAGCAGGCCCTTTGCAGCAAATGCCTGAAGTTTGACATGTGATGTCTTTCGTTGTGAAATGCATCAAACAAATCAGATCCAGGGGCTTAAAACACAGAATGTTTCGTGCTTTTTTAGAGGAAATAGAGTCAGAATATGGGGATGTGCTCTACTTCACCGAGGTACGATGGCTTAGCAGGGGAAACACATTGAAGAGATTTTTTGAGTTGAGAGCGGAAGTGAAAGCCTTTATGATGAAAGATGGGGCTGCTGTTCCTGTGCTAAGTGATCCAAAATGGCTCATGGACTTAGCTTTTTTAGTTGATATCACACATGAGCTTTAATGTACTGAACAAGAGGTTACAAGGCCAGTGGCAGCTTGTCAGCGTGCCTATGACAACGTGAGAGCATTCTCTACAAAACATATGTTATGGAAAGCCCAGCTTTCTCAGACAAACCTTTCATTTCCCAGCATGCAAGGCACTCATGGATGCAGGCACACCATTCAGTGGTGAGGAGTATGTGGATGTCATTTTGAAGCTACAGGAGGAATTTGATCACAGATTTGCAGACTTTTAAGATGTACAGAGCCACATTTCAAATTTTTGCGGACCCCTTCTCCTTTGATGTGCGAGGTGCCCCTCCTGTGCTTCAAATGGAGCTCATTGACCTGCAGTGCAACTCTGAACTCAAAGCCAAGTTCAGGGACGATGAGTGGAAAAGCAGACAAGCTCAGGCAATTTTGAAAGAATTGCCCCCAGCTTCCCTGAGCTTTCCCGAATGTTCAAGCGGACCAGTGTCTTTTTGGGAGCACATACTTGTGCGAAAAGCTCTTCTCTACCTTGTACTTCAATAAGTCAAAGTACAGGTCCAGACTTACTGATGAGCATCTTCAAGCCCTACTGGGGGTCTCAACTGCTTCCTCCCTTAAGCCAAATGAGTAAGTGCTGCCAGATCTCTAGCAGCAAGAAGTAGGCAGATAAAGCCATGTTCAAAACAGTTTATGTTCAACTAGATGGTGGCCCAATTCTAACGCATCGGGTAGTCTAGAATATGCATGTAGTTTATTTATGAAGATTTAACAATAATGCAAGGAGTACACAATATCTATCTTATCACCTACCTATGTGTCTATCGTCTATGTATTTTTTGGATATTTTATCTTTATAAACTAAGGTTCTTGGTACACATATTGGCCAATACCTGTTTGCCCATCAACCAGCTTCAAGGTGATTTTAGATCTGATGGGTCCCTATCCTACCTTGTCACTCTTTCCTTGGGCTCAGCTAAGCCTCCATTTTTACTATTTCTCAGTGGGAGGACTCCCTTAAATCAAAGAAACAATGAGACATCATATACAGTGCTAACCACTGAGCCACCTAAACAATGAGCCACCATATACAGTGATATCCACTGAGCCCCCATATACTCTGCTAACCACTGAGCCACCATACAATGTTAACCACTGAGCCACCATACAATGCTAACCACTGAGCCACGATACAATGCTAACCACTGAGCCACCATATACAGTGTTAACCACTGAGCCACCTAAACAATTAGACATCATATACAGTGCTAACCACTGAGCCACCTAAACAATGAGACAATGAGACATCATATACAGTGCTAACCACTGAGTCACCTAAACAATGAGATATCATATACGGCAACCAATCAGAATAGCGGCACGCGCTATGGCGCCATATTTCAAATACACTGAGTACAGTGTATTTGAAATATGGCGCGCGCCGCTATCCTGATCCCGGCTGGCTCGCCACTGACCGGAGCTCAGCCGTGGCTAGTGCGACACAGAGGTCAGCGGCTCACCAGCTGGGAAATGACCGGCTAACGCCGGTCATCTCCCGGCTGGCTCTCCGCGGACCTCTGTGCCGCAGGTAGCCGCATCTGAGTTCTGGTTAGCGGCTCGCCAGCCGGTCGTCTCCCGGCTGGCTTGCGTGCGCTGCGTCCACCATCTGTTGGACGGTGTATACCTGCGGAAGTGGCGCTCATGCGCCGCTTCCGCCATGCGGCGCTGATGTGCCCCTCTCACCAGGCTGCAAATAGGCGCGAAATTCGAACTTTGAATTCTCGTGCCTATTTGCATAGCCGGAGACGGGCGCCAATGAGCGGCCTCTGTCTGGCGCGCAATTTTGGCGACAGACGCGAAAAACCCTTAGACAATTATATAATAGATGTTCCATTCATGTTCATAAAGTTAAATGTTAAAGAACTGTTAATAAAGACATTTGAATCTTAATAATAATATTTTGTAAGAGCTTTTCTTGTGGAAAACTTGATGCGACCCAGACTCTACCTCCAGCGGCCCCCGGGTAAATTGAGTTTGAGACCCCTGCCCTACATTCATTCTGCAACTTGTTCTTTCCAGATGAATATGTGATTGCTGACATTTTTGTCACCACTGTGGATAGTGATTAGCTGTCACAGTCAAATAATAATAATAATAATAAATGTAATAATAATAATAATAATAATGCCTGTCAGACACAGCATGAAGCATGGGAAACAGTGGGGCATCTCATAAGAATTTGAAAAGGTGAGAGGATGTGTAACGTGAGTTTATTTTATTGTTGTGGCATTCAATCCATCGCTTTGATGTAGTCATCCTCTTGTCTATATGTTTACCCATCTCTTGGTAATTTTGCATTGAGAATAGTTTCTGACATATTTATCTTCTTTACAACTCTAGGTCCCAGAAGAGATGGCTCACAGATTAAGCCCACCCAGTGCTTTTGGCCGTATTAACTAGTCTGCATTCCTAATTGGTCTACAAGGTAAGTATATAGGCAAGAACATTTTATGCTTCATGTCAGGAATACGATTATTAATGTTTTCCACTCTTCCGTCAATTGCTGTACATGTGTACTGTATGCTGCAGCTGAATGGGAAACAAAATGATGTTTATTTTAACGTGTGACCCTCCTGGCCTCTTAAAGAGCTCATTGTCATAGGGGTCTTGTAGGGCTGACAAATTGGCACCAGTTTACCAAATGTTGAAAAGAGCTCTGCAAGTCTATTCATGTACTTGACTGGACCAGCATAATAGATATGTATGAAAAGGAGAGTGTGACAGACCGGGAGAGGCGCTGAATAGGCAGTTACATGGTCGACTTCTTTAGAAAGATGTTTAAAAAGATTTGGCATATTATGGGTATCGGTAGACATTTTCATTTAGAATCATGTGATGGCAAAAACACTTGAATTCATTTTTTTTAAGTTTATTTTTCTAATAGCAATCTGCCGGGTCTTTTCTTTTTCAACTCTCACAAAATGAAGCTAATCCTAAAAAAATTATATGTTCGTACAAATTAATTGTATGAATAGACAAGGACAAGTGTGTCAATGATTAATTTAGGTTGGTAAAAATCAACACCAAGTAATACTGTCCCTACGAGCTACTCTGCCGTGCTATAACTTCTCGGGTTATCCTCACTTCCATCAGTTTCCACATGACCTATGACCTCTGTAACAATTAGCACTAAGGTAACTGCTAGAATCATTGGGGATCGACAATGTGAGTATTATTATTGTTTTTATAGATACCATTTTAAGCTGTTGGTAATGCTTTCCAAGTGTTTGAACAATTACTTTAGCATATTATATAGTGAGGACTTAGTACGTAGAAGATGGTGGGAGAATATAATTATCCCAGGAGGGAACTGAGATGATATTATTAAGGATACTGTTTGGACACAGGTCAGTTTTTCAGTGGACATGTACCAGTTTGTATGTCTCATACTAGTGCAAAAGAGGAGTGGTATTTTCATTGTGTTGTTCCTTGCTTGGTCATTTGTTAGATGTATGTGTTCTGTTTGTGGGAAGTGCAAAGTATCTTCTGGAACTCCTTTCACTCAGATTACGGTTAAGATATATACTCCAAAGGATGTGTGAGGATACACTAGGAGAGAGTAGAGCTGGTTGGGCGGCAGTTCAGTAGAGTGAGTCTCATTTCAGGTTGTAGGCTTGTCAGAAGAGGTGGGTCTTCAGGTTTCTTTTGATAGTTTCCACGGTAGGCGAGAGTCTGATTTATTGGGGTAGAGAGTTCCAGAGTATGGAGGGAGCAGGGGAGAAATCTGGTATGCGGTTGTGAGAAAAGGAGATAAGAGAGGAGTAGAGAAGGAGATATTGTGAGGATCAGAGGTTGTGTGAAAGTTAAGTACCAGGAGAGCATGTCACAAATGTACAGAGAAGACAGGTTGCAGATGGCTTTGTATGTCATGGTTAGGGTTTTGAACTGTAGTCTTTGGGTAATGGGAAGCCAGTGAAGTGATTGTCAGAGAGGAGAGGCCAGGGAATAGCAGGGGTACAGGTGGATTAGTTGGGCAGCAGAGTTTAGGATGGATTAGAGGGGTGCAAGAATACTAAAAGGGAGGCCACAGAGCAGGAGGTTACAATAGTCGAGGAGGGAGATTATGAGAACATGCACTAGTATTTTTGCTAATTTTTGGTTAAGGAATGTACATGTCCGGAACATACTTTTCAGTTGAAGTCGGCAGGAGGTGGAAAGTGCTTGGATATGTGGTTTGAAGGAGAGAGCAGAGTCGAGGGTTACCCTTAGGAAGCGAGCATGCGGGACTGGCGAGAGTGAGCAGCCATTGACTTTGACGCTAAGGTCTAGTGGAGGGGTGGATTGAAATGAAGAAATGATGATGAATTCTGTTTTGTCCGTGTTCAGTTTTAGGAAACAAGCAGAGAAAAAGTATGAAATAGCGAAAAACATTGTAGGATTTCGGTTAGTACGGAGGTGGTGTCAGGTCCAGAGAAGTAGATCTCCATGTCGTCAGCGTAGAGGTGAGACTGAAAGCCATGGGACTATACGAGCTGTCCCAGGCTGAAAGCGTAGATAGAAGAGAGCACGGGGCCAAGACCTGAACTCTGGCGGACACCGAAGATAGGGGTAAGAGGAGGAGATAGTTTGAGAGAAGGAGACACTGAAAGTCCAGTCTCTCAAGTATGAAGAGATCCAAGGTAGGGCCTGGTCAAGTGTTTATATACATCATACAGTCACGAGTAAAAGTGTTGCCACCCTTGAAAGTGTTCCAGAAAATTAAGCATTTCTCACAGAAAAGTTTTTCAATTACTCATGTTTATTTCCTTTGGGTGTATTGGAACAACACAAACAAAAATGAAAAAACCTAATTTAACATAATTTCACAACAAACCTCAAAAATGGGCCAGGCAAAATTGTTGGCACCTTTGCAAGATTGTGAAAGCAGAGAAAAGATTGATGAAATATTACAATAGAGGGTAGTCCGGATGGTGGATAAGCAGCCCCAATCAAGTTTCAAAGAAATTCAAGCTGTCCTGCAGGCTCAGGGTACATCAATGTCAGCGCAAACTATCTGTCGACATTTTAATTAGATGAAACGCTATGGAAGGAGACCCAGAAAGACCCCACTGCTGACAAGAGTTATGAAAAAGCTAGGGTGCAAGTTTCCAAAATGTACGGTACTCTGTATAGAAATGTTCTCTTTAATTGTAATCATGTCTATAATGATAATGAGACTGCCGAAAAACCTTCTGTACAGAACAGGAGGTACAAAATCAGTAATTGTGGCTAGTGTGAAACTACATTTGTAGATCATTTCTTTATAAATAGGAAGTGATATGGGAAAGAAATGAAAGATCAAGAATTGAGAAGGGCGAACCCACAGATGTTCGGGTTTGGCAAATTTGGCTGGACTTTTTTTAAAAAAAAATCTAAATCTAGGTTCAGGACCAGACTTGAACTTGAGCCCAAACCCCAAACCAGGACTTTACAGTTATATACTTACCGAGGGCTGCGTGCTTGTAACACCACTTCCGGGTCCAGTCATTAACTAGTTTATCTGGTTTATTCACTGGACTCTGCCTCCAACAGCCAATCACAGACGCCCACTCTCTGTGACAGCGTGCTCTTATTGCCTGTTGCATCCCCACCCATTGTGCCGGTATCTGTGATTAATTGCCTTATATATTGGTGTATTGGCAATGAACCTGCCGTCATAGGTGTGTAAAAGTAAATAAATAATTTAAAACATTTGTGTAGGGGTTCCCTGGATATTTGATTCTCAGCACAGATAAAGCAGCCAGCTACGGGCTGCCACCCCCAGCTGCCTGGTTTTACCTTGGCTAGCAATCAAAAATACAGTTAAGCCCATTATTTTTTTTTAATTATTCAAATAAATATTAATTAAAAAAAAGTGTGAGCTCCGTCCTATTTTTAATTACAGCCAAGGTTAAACCAGGCAGCTGGGTGCTGGTATTTTTAGGATGGTGAGGACCATAGTTATTGAGCCCTCAGGCTACAGAATAGAAGCCCATAGCCGCCCCAGAAATTGGCCCTTTTATTAGAATCGCCAATCTCTGGCGCTTTACCCAGCTCTTCTTAATGCACTGGTGCGGTGGTTATCAAGGTAATAGAAGGGGTTGAAGGCAGTTGAGTATTGACAGCTGTCATTACGCCCTAGATTGATAATGTTCAGGCTTGTATGATACCCATATATTCAATTACGGTATGTGAGTAAATAGTTAAAAAATACACACACAGAAAAATCCGCCCCTCACTAATTGAGATTGTTTAAAAATACATGTTAAGAAAAAAGTGAACAATATTTTTTCTTTTAAGAGATAATAAGTATCATAGCTATTAATGTTTTAAAAGCAAAACTCACTTTCACATGTCAAACTTGTTTTTGTGTTTGAATGTGAATAAAATACTACAAATTAAGGTCATTTATTGCTTGTCTTTTATCTTCTAAGTTATACACAGACTTAATAATGATTATTTTTCAAATCTCCTGTGATATTAGCAATAGAATTTGTAAGATTTATTCTAATGAAAGGGGTTTTCCACTTTTAGATTACTTTGAAGACGCCAACCAGGATCATCTGGTGACTCTACTTGGTGCAAGCTTCTTTACACTACAGCGGAATGCGAGACAATACAGTACAGCATGTTACCCGCTTTAGGCATTTCAGTCCGCATGTTGCTCAAAGGCTAATGAAAGTAAGTACACGCTGCATTCTGAATGGACTTAATCAGCTCTAAAATCGTTCATTGCCACCATGACTAACAGTATCAAGGGACCACATTTTGTTCTGGCTGAATGTGCACAGCTGCTCTTTTCTCTTTAATGTCAATACACTTTACATAGCCTCTAAGTGATTGGAGTTATAATCTGATGGCCACCGAATGAACTCTACAGGCTAGAAAGACTGTATTCTAGTCTCACAGTCTATCAATATCCGCTTTATTGCAAGAGTAATAAATGGTTAGAAATCAGATACAGACATTATAATTCAAATTACAACTGCCCAGAATCCCCTTCCACCATATCTTTCTAGATAATAATACTATGGCTGGTTACCAATGAACTTCAATCAGGAGAGTTTCACCATTCCATGTGTCCTATTGCCCAATTATGAGGGCTCAAGCCGATTGCATACAGGAGGTTCACAAATGGATGATCTCATGGGACACGTAAAAGTAAATTTGTGTATATTTCTCCATATTGCATTTTAGTGCTACATGGTAATCAATAAGAATGTTTTTCAATGAGTTACCTTGTATTGTTGGCACATTTTTGACATTTAAAGTTCTCTTTAAATCATGTCTTCATGGGTTTTTGATCTTCTCTCATTTCTCCCACTATAAGTGGGCTTTCTATATTGATAGAAAACACGAGAAATGCTTGATAAAACCGATTTCATATTCTAAACACATTACAGTCATGTTTTAGTGATATTTGGTAAGACCACTGCTAGATAGACTTGCTTCAGGCAAAACTGGAATCGGTTGGATTTGTCTGTATTCGGCATTCCGTAAGTGAAGATTGATGTTCCACGCTTCACTTGAATAGGAATTACACAGAGAGCATAATGCATTAAAAGATTCATTATAAACATGTTTATTAATATTTTTATTTGGTTGCTTCAACAGATTATTACAAAATTATACAGTCAATTAACGGCACAACGCAAGAATATGTATTTTTTTTACTGGATTCTTAACTATGATTGATATTATTGTCATCTCAGCTGTAGACATTTAATCATTAATGACAAGTCATTGAAGCTTTAGTGAAAATGGAATTTATAATTGACCCCCGAAACCTCCCACTTCACGTACTATTCACCTAGATGTCACTGCAGTTGTTGTTTAGTTGTAGATATACCCAATTTGTGGATGTTTTTATCGGTTTTACTTTCCACTTATGAACAGGATGAGAAATGTAAAGAGAATTCAACACCTTAGATTAATAAAACATGGAGCGACTGTGCATTAGATCTTAAAGTGAAGTGGTCAGGTCCCATAGCTATTCAAAACCACTAATTTACGCTCTATATTTGCCGTACTAAAGTCTTTTAAATGGAACAATATCAGTGCTATACTTTATAAATGCAGCTGTATTCTGCAGCTTTGTATATACTATTGAAGCAAGACTATATCAATTGGACATCATTGTGATGGATCAGAATAGACGCTTGCTTCAGGCAAAACTGGAATCGGTTGGATTTGTCTGTATTCGGCAATCCGTAAGTGAAGATTGACCTCCCACTTGCTGTGACATCATATCGACAGAGCAGTTCCTTCTCTTCTGCTGTGCATCGGGGATGGTTACATTGGCAGGCGGTTCCCCGTTGCTTATCTCAGTGCTGGCCTCTCTGAATTAGTAGAATCATATCAAGGAAAAAAAAGTACAAATGGACGAAAAAAGGTGATTCAAATATATAATTTATTTTGAAACAACATAAAAGAAAGGTAAGGGGAGAATACATAAAAAAGTGGCAGGGAAAAGACCCAAGCAATTGAAAAAGATTAGGCACTGCTACACAAAAAGGGACAGCTAACTAAAATATAATATCAGAACGGGAAACCAAATAGCATAGTAAGGTAATCTAACAAGTGATCAAACAAGTCATATGTCTCTTACAAAGTAAAGGCACCACCTGATGAAGATTGTCTCTGCACTATCGAAACCTGTTGTTTTCTGTACAAGGGTTTAATAAAGGTTTGGATATTACTAAAGCCTCCTAATCTGTGACCTCCACTTCAGCGCTCCACCAGACCGCTACAATATATTTTTACTAATACCAAGTTAAGGGACGTATAACAAAATAATAATCACATGTTCCCAAATGATAATAGTAAATCAGTGTTCATAGTACCTGATGTGCTAAGCAGTGCCACCTCCCGACACTCATTTCGGCTGCGTTCCTTCTTTTTGGGGAGCGATTGTATATACTATTGAAGCAAGACTACATCGGTGGATCATATCTTTATGATGGCTCCGTTTGATGATACAGCAGCCATGTGACCTCCACTTGCTGTGACACCATTTTGACAGTTTCTGCTGTGCTTTGTCATCGAGACTGGTGACATCATAGTCATTGACAGCCAATTCCCTGCTGCTTATCTCAGTGCAGGCCTCCCTGAATTAGTGTATGCACTGGAAATCAGAATCACTTTTAGGGTATGTGCACATCTGACGTTTTGTGGGCTGGTTTTGACCGGTTTCCGTCGGCGGTTCCCGCTGAGTTTTATGTTAATTTATGTTAATCCTACCCACCGGTAGGATTAACATGCTAGTCAATGTAGTTTAGAAAACGCTGTGTACATTACAACGTTTTTTGTCTGGTCGTTTTCAGTTTATTCACCGGTTTCCAACCGGTTCTCAAAGATAGAGCAAGCGACTTCTTTTCAGCGTTTTTCCAGCGGGTCCAGCTGAACAAGTGCAGCAAAGACCAGTCTGGAAAACGCTAAGGAACACGCCGGGGAAATCGCCAAGAACATGCTGTACGACGCTAGTAACCCGATCGCAAATCGTTAGCAAAACGTAACAAAACCAGGGACACTAGCGAGTGCAGAAACTCAAGTTCTGCATTATACATGCGGTTCCCGATGTTCTGCACGGATGCAGAAACGTCAGATGTGCACATACCCTTAGAGTTTTTTGCAATGCTCATGTGCTCATACAATGTACATCACACTGTCAGTCAGTGTCTCTAGCATATCTATACACTGCTCATTCAGGGTAAATATCACTATTTCAGTGCACCTGCGCTTAGGCAGTAGGGAGTCAATATCAGTCAACATGCCATCACAGGCAGTTGGAGACACACTGCCAAGTGTGGTCACATGACTGGTTTTGACCTCTATGAGCCAGGAGTGATCAGCACATGGCAGAATAAAAATGCTGTTAGCACTACCTACCGATAAGTTCATAGTCCCATAGAAGGAAAAATCGTTCCGGATAACCCCCTTACCAGACGTCTGTCAGCACAGAGTTACTGATGACACCAAAACCCCTTGTTATGAATAGATATTTAAGTGTCCCTTTCCACCTACTGGTTTTCCATCTATCTCCACACTCCTCTTGTTTGATTAACAGCTCTGGCTTTATAGAGCCAGGGATGGGCAAAAATAGCTGGAAAACAAGTAGCTGGGGAGGTGCACTTAAATATTTGGCCACACCTCGATACACCGACCACTGGTACTTGGTTTAACCAGTCATTCTGTGCTGGCAGAGTACCATTAAGCAATTAACGGATCACCTGTTCGAGTTTCATTGTGAGACTAAATTAATTGTAAAAAAAAAACAAAATAAAAAATAGGTTTTTTTTTAATATTTAACAAAAAAATTAAAAGCTTTTAATATTGAAATACACCACAAAAAAAAGAAAGAATATTGGTATTGTATGCAAGGTATCTCATCTTTTATCCTGCATAGTGAGCACCATATAAAAATGAAAGTACAATTTCTGTTCATCCTGCTTTAAAAACTGTCAATACAAAAGGGGTTAAAAGGAGAACTAGGTATATCCTATAACTAGTGATGAGCGAGTGTAATCGTTACTATTCGATTCTTGCACTGATACCACAGTATTTGCGATACTCGTTAGTCGGCGAGTATCGCTGGTGCTTGTGAGTGATGTGTCGATTGTGATTGATCTGACACAAATTGGCAGCTCCCTCTAGAACACCATTGCATCCCAGTGAGAGCAGATTGAATGTTAGGGTCTATCTGGGGGGGCACTGCAAGGTGTTTTATGCATTGGAAACGCAAAAAAGCACACCCTCCTCCCTGTTTTACTCGTTTTATGGCCGGATGTGTGTGAGCAGAGCTATCACTAATTGACTAATATTGGACTCGCATATTCTGATGAATACCCCAGTATTACTACTCGTTACGAGTATAGTGAGTGCAAATATTTTGCTACTCCTCATCACTACCAATAACTATATCTCATCTATATCCTATACATTTTATAAATAGTATCGATTAAAAAATTACAGCTTGTTATGCAAAAAAAAATTATAAAAACAGTCCTCATTCATTTTAAAGAATTAAAAATGTAAGGCTCTCAAAAAATAACGACTAAAAAAAATTATTATTTAATTTTTAAAGTGATTTTACTTTTGGTACTAAAAGAAGTAAAACATAAAATCTTTATAATTTCACCATAATTTTCTTCATTCACAGAATGAGGTTAATACAAATTGCTGTTTAGTTTGGTTATCATGCAAACAATAAACCCTCAGGCAGCTAAATGGAAATTAATGGCTCTCAGACTATGGTGGTACAAAAACAATTTTTTTCAAAACATGTATTTATTATAGAAAAGTGATACAACTATAGAATTTGTTTTATCATTGCTGAACTGACCAACAAAGTAAACTTAAAGGGACAATCCCATAGTGCCATAAACTAATCTATGCTCTAATATACTTGAATTAAAAATTTCTTAGCATTTCACAACTTCACTATCTAACTACTATTCTATTTTTCTTTCCTACTTCCATTTAAATGATGCTTAAGTTAAGAATCCCTGTGCATACTGCGATACTTGCAGGGTGGTGCTACTCTCGCTAGGCATTCTAACCATGTGCATTGACAGTGCACTCTGTTGGTGAATCATTATTGCTGATCTTATATGACATGAGAGTGCACTGCCATGGTGCACATCGCTCTGAGTGTAGCCCAGCCCCTCAAATGAAGATCACTGATAATGCTTCATTTCAGAGAGGGGGTAGAGGCAGTGGGCGTGATCGTAGCCTCTGCCTCCTGATGACGGTGCTTTGAGAATCCAAGCATGCACTCTAATTCTCAAATAATTGTGAGCCCTTGCGGACAGGGTCCCATCCCCTCCTGTTCCTGTTTGTATGGACTCCATGCATATATTGAATCTGTCCTTGTTCTATCCATTCTTCATGTAAAGCACCATGGAACCTAATGGCGCTATGTAAATAAATAATAATCTTAATAATAATAATAATAGTCAAAAAGGAAGTGGGGGAAAAAAAAGAAAAGTAGCTAGTGTAGTTAGGGAACAGTATGGAATTTTTAATTCAAGTATACTAGAAAATAATTTGCCGTATTTTTCGGACCATAAGACGCACTTCTTTCCCCCAGATTGTGGGGGCTTCATCTTATGGTTCGAATATAGGGGCTGTGCTGGCTGTGGGGCTGTTCTGGAGGGAGGGCAGCTCTGGGCGGGTGAAGTAGGCTGGCAGGGAATGCAGCTGCGCCCGTGATCACGTGTACTGTAGTATTCACTGCATCCCGCTGTCCACCTCCCAGTGCTGAAGCTACTACTGAGCGGTGGTGGGAGGCAGTGTACATTACAGTACACTAAGTGTCCTGACTCCTCACCCCCATCACTGAACATGACCCCCTGCTGCCACACACCGTAAAATAATAAATGTTGTAACATACCTATCTGCCGTTCCCTCCATTTCTCCCTCTGCTATCGCAGCCACATCATTCTCTTCCTGTGTGTGGCGCCATCCTGTTATGGGATCTGGCACAGCACAGTGGTGTCATCAATGAGCATCCCGGTCACATAGCAGGATGCCTGGGAACTCACAAACAGTAAGAGATCAATGTGGCTGTAGAGGGAGAGATGGAGGGGACGGCGGACAGGTACGTTACACCGTTTAGTATTTTCCATGGGGGGGCAATACCCAGTGATGGGGGAGATGCAATATCCCAGTATGGGTGGCCATATACAGTGATGGGGGGATGCAGTATCCCAGAATGGGAGCCATATCCAGTGATGGGGACTGCAATATCCCAGTATGGGGCCTATTTCCAGTGATGGGGGCTGCAATATCCCAGGATGTGGAGCATATCCAGTGATGGGGGACTGCAATATCCCTGGATGGGGGCCATTTCCAGTGATGGGGGCTGCTATATCCCAGGATGGGGGACATATCCAGTGATGAGGGTTTGCAATATCCTAGGATGGGGGCATATACAGTTATGGGGGCTGCAATATCCCAGGGTGGGGGGCATATCCGGTGATGGGGGGCTGCAATATCCCAAGATGGAGGCCATATCTAGTGATTAGGGGCTGCAATATCCTAGGATGGGGGACATATCAAGTGATGGGAGGGGGTGCAATATCCCAGGATGGAGGGGTGCAATATTCAAGGATGGGGGGCATTCACAGTGATGGTGGGAGGTGCAATATCCCGGGATGGGGGGGCTATGTAACATGATGGAAGGCTATATATCAGGATGGGAGGCTATATGCCAGGATGGGAGGCTATATCCAGGATGGGGGACATATATTACCTGGACAGGGCCAGGGATGAGGACATTACCCCATAACAGTGTCAGCAGCAGTTTCACCCATAACAGTTAATTATAACCATATTTTTACTTAATTTTTTCCCCTATTTTCCTCTTCTAAAATCTGGGTGCATTTTATAGTCTGAAAAATACAGTAGACTATGGTATTAAGTAGATAGGTATTTAGATTGACTGTTATGCTGTTTTTCTGCCCATTCCTTTAACACTGTATTTGTGCTGCATGTGAAAAATATAAAATCTACAAAACAATGGCAAAATTGCAGGATATTTTTCTATTTCTTCCTATTGCAAGTTCAAAAAAGTTAGTTGATAAGTTAAATGTAAAAATAGTGATACTGTCAAATACAACTGATCCTACAAACAAAAAAAGCCAATCCAATCAGAATTAGCTCTAATTGCAACAGTTTGACCTCTCAAATGCAGCTGAAAGGGAAGAAAGCAGGGGTTGTCCCTATAGCACCCCTGTGACTCATTTGTATGGTGCTGGTGGCATTGTGATTTGTCAGGGACATAATGAACACCCTCCTTTACCCGAAACCTAAGTGTTGAAACTTAAAATGTTTAATAGGGGATAGCTTACTATTTGGGAATAACCCTTTAAATGGTAATTATAAGCCACTCCTTTTTTAGATTTCGTTGCTCTGAAGCGATCTTGAAATATTTCTTATCGTTGAACATAGCCCAATAATGAGAAAGCAAAATGATTTATTCCCGAGATAAAGGTTACCAGGTCAATAAGCCATAAAATGTACATAGCTGTGTTTACAAGGCCAATAGACCTATAGCTAAGGGCCCCTATACACATTAGACCAATGTGGACTCAACATGTCAATACCGAGTTCTACTTTGTATGGGGGCAACAGACAACTTATCGTTGGGGGAAATGCTGATAAGGTATGTCTTATGTCGGACTGCTGATCGCTTTGATCTGGCTACATCTTTCTCGCAGACAATACAGGGGCACTCAGCTGAACGAGCGTTCCTGTGTATGGGAGATCCATCTGAGACGGCTGTCAACCAAACGATAAGCTGAAGATTTGTCTGACAGCCTTTTAATGTGTACGGCTGGATTTATTGAGTGGAATCCTTCCTGATACCTTCCATTTTTTAGTTGAAGACTGACTTACTCCGTTACGTCCCGATTTGCAGGCATTAGCACTGGAGAAACAAGATGGATTCCTTCTGACCCACATATAGAGGATGTACTGTTTATTTTATTTTTTTGCCATTTTATTAATTTCCTTACTTATTTACGGTACAAGCATAAGTGTGAACTAGAGACAAGGAGAACAATGAACTTTGTGTCTTTTGTCACCGATGATACATCATTGTTATTTTATCAGTTGTGACGTTTAAAAAGAAGTTACACCACAAATTTTTCCAAAATCTTTCAAGTGTTTGCGTGGAAGGTCACAGGTCAAATAAAAACGTTGTTTTTTTCAAAGAATGGGATGGCTCCTCATATGCACAGAGGCAACTGATAGCGCACATTGCTTAGATTGATACGCTGTGGCTGACTTCTTTATTGAAAAGGTGCTGAAACAGTTCTGGGTAATAGAATATAGCGTTCCTAGTCCATGACTTTGTTGGTTTTTCGCTGTAGTGTTGAGATCAATCATCACACACATGATTGGGCTACATTTGTTAATGTCAGCTATAGTCTGCTGCTGGGTAATGCTGAGTAGTCACATTACTGGTTTACGGAGCAATATTTTGATTTGTGTTTTGTGTCAGCCGTATGAGGTCCCTTGGGTTGTCGTAAGCTTCTCTAGAATGCATACCATTTTTCCTATCCTATGCACTACTGATTTGTTAAGGATAATATGTATGTGTGCATTAATTATGAAGTATTTTCATAACTAAGTGGATAGGTCAGCTATGTACATCTGGCAATGCAGGTATGTTCTATTTTATTTTGCAAAAATGTTCCACTCTATTGGGTTGCATGGGAAGCGTTCTTTTTTCAGTTGGCAGTCTTGAGAATTACCTTGAATCGAAGATATTTACATATCTTTTACCCATCATGTAATATCTGAAGGAAACACATTAAAATAACCGTATACCTTTGTAAGGACAATGTCATTGGTATGTTCAGGAATCCAAAGTATGGTACTTCTATGATCTGCGTTGACAGCAGCACAGATCGTAGAAGCACCATCCTTTGGATTCCTGTTTCTATGCTATTTTGCATGTGGAATTGCTGATCCAGCGGCAGCTGTACAGGTGCATATACTAGTTGTGGGTTTTCACAACTAGCCCAGGTGAGCATATACCATCATAAATGCTTGATCATCTCTGACGATAAGACCCATTGCGCTTTTTCTGTCTCTCTACAGTTATTGGTACAGTGCTGTGCAAATTAATTGGGACAAAGCAGGTCTTTACTTGTTTTTCTTGCATCAGTTTTACTATTTTTGATAAGTGTTTTATCAGTTCTTGGTGTCGTTTTCCTTTTTCTTCCACATTTCCTTTTTTGTTTTGGAGAAAACGATCCAGTTTCATTGTGTGTGCGAATTATTCTTGAAATGGTAGGTTTTCCAATACCAACGGTGGAAGCGATTTCTCTTACAGTCAGACTTGTATGTTCATTAAGAGTAATAATTGTAGACCTCTTCCAGTGGAGTAACATCCATTTTTACAGGCATGAATCACACAGAGGGAAAAAGTACACTAAACCACTCCTCACAGAAACAAGCTCTCAACTGAAGCTGAGGGGCAGCTAGCTGTTATTTTCTGACTAAAACCAGTCAAACCACATTTTGTTACTCAAGGTTGTACACTCACACCTGTTCAAAGCAGTTAAAACTGGTTTGAATCACTGACTGGTAACCCCAACTTACGATTTTACTTAAAAAATGCTTTGTCCCAATTAATTTGCACAGCACTGTATGTTGGCACTTGTCTAGTCTAAGGCTATGTGCGCCCTCTAAGTATTTGGTGCAGACTTTTCTGCCCTAAATCTACACCTTCTGGCAGAACACCGCACCAAAAATGCAGTGTGTTTTTGCCATGTTTTTGGTGCATTTTTTGCCATGACAATGAAGTCAAAGGGTGGAAGGGTTGAAAAATACAGGGAAAAATGCACCAAGAAATGACATGCAGCAGAATTTTTTTCTGCAACCAAATCTGTAAGGAAAAAATAAGCAACACGGGCTTAAAACATCATAATTCTCATTGACTTTGCTGGCGTCAGGATAGGAGACTTGTGACAAAACTGCAACCAAATCTGCCGTTGCTTTTCTTTTGTTCATTCCTGAGATATGGGCTTATTTTTTTTATATAATTCTAGTCTTGTTATCCAAGGGGGAGTGGTCCTCATGAAGGTGAATTTACTTACAAGGGTGAGGGGACCATGTTAAGCATGCAGAGGTGCAGGAACTATAGAAAAACACCAGATTCAGGAGAACAGTTGTACTTACACCAATAAAAATGATATATACCTGGCCAATGAAAGGTCCTCTCGAAGAACAGTTCCCACCGAATTATAAAGTTTTGCCGAGTTTGGAAAAAAATGCCATTTCTGCTTTAGCGGTGTTTCTCTGCAATTGACCTGCTCCTGTTCAGAGAGTCGGCACAACTATGGCGGGTGAGGCATGCAAGACTCGTCCAAGTATCTCACATACATCTCACCCAGTGTGTTTCTATTTGTATTATCCATTCATTTCTATTGATTCTCTGCAGTCACATCTTTACCGCCAGGTATATTATGAGAATTGAGGAGCATGTTTTGACAGGTAATAGTTGTGGAATACAAAAAATTGGTTCCCCAATGAAATTCTTCATGTTGCAGGTGACTATCACCAAAAGAATCAATTTATACAATGTAATTAAAAGTTATATTTCTGAAGTGACCTCTGTGATTTGGTGCTAGTTTTGTTGCAATGATGAAGCTATAGGGATTCACATAAAGATAAGCAGCCACTGTACAAGTTCAGAATGCAGGTGGAACATGCAGATGAAGTCCATAGAGCCTCGGTTAAGAGTCTATAACATGGACACCAGCCAGTTATCCCCCCAGGGAAGGACCTAGCCCAGGGTATTAGTAGCCCTTAAGTCACTATCCAGCCCTTGCGAGCTTGAAGATATGGCCAGGGATTTACCATGGACTAGGTATCCAACCACAGACAGCTGTTTCGGGGTTGTTGCCCCTCATCAGTGTGGCGCAGGATTCTGGCTGGGTGGGAGCAATGCTTGATAGACAGACATCACTAAGCACCCACTGACCTTGTGGAGACCAGTGGAGGATAACACTGCGGGCACCAGTTAAAGCACTCAAACACAGTGAAACCCAAGGTGCATTGCTCCCTAGAATTAGAATATGCAGATAAAGTCCATGGAGCCTCGGTTAAGAGTCTACAACATGGACACCAGCCAGTTATCCCACCAGGGAAGGACCTAGCCCAGGGTATTAGTAAGCCCTTAAGTCACTATCCAGCCTTTGCGAGCTTGAAGATATGGCCAGGGATTTACCATGGATTAGGTATCCAACCACAGACAGCTGTTTCGGGGTTGTTGCCCCTCATCAGTGTGGCGCAGGATTCTGGCTGGGTGGGAGCAATGCTTGATAGACAGACTATACCTAGGTATATATACTAGGTATACAGGATACCTAGTCCATGGTAAATCCCTGGCCATATCTTCAAGCTCGCAAGGGCTGGATAGTGACGTAAGGGCTACTAATACCCTGGGCTAGGTCCTTCCCTGGTGGGATAACTGGCTGGTGTCCATGTTGTAGACTCTTAACCGAGGCTCCATGGACTTCATCTGCATATTCAAATTCTAGGGAGCAATGCACCTTTGGTTTCACTGTGTTTGAGTGCTTTAACTGGTGCCCGCAGTGTTATCCTCCACTGGTCTCCACAAGGTCAGTGGGTGCTTTGTGATGCAGGTGGAACATGTCAGAGTCCTTGACATAAACAGAGTCGCTGCTTGTCAACTATGTCCACTATGAAAGCTAATGTGTCTAATGGGGAATGTTTCATTATTTTGTACAATACACTCATAGAACAGAACAATTAATTTCCAGTATACACAACGAAGAGAAATTACTCAAGTAATAGATTTGCTACCAATGGGAATACAGCTATTTTGGTGTCATTTTGTAAGTGTATGTCCTTCAGAATCGTGACAACGGTCACAGAAATCTAAGAAGATCAGTTTTACCATCCTCATCCTCTTGGGACCTGTTGCTTTGTATGGACCCAAACATTTTTTGTTGTTTCAATAAGAGCAAAGTAGTATTGCTGAGACCATAAAACATCAGCGGTGTTCAACATGTTGACGCATTTCAACTCGGGCACGAGTCTAAGGCTAGGTTCACATTGTGTCTCTGCTGTCCGTTTAACGGATCCGTTGGACAGCAGCACAAACGCAATGTAACGGACACGCAAACACATCCATAGGCTTCCATTTAACAAACGGATTCTACCGCATGTCAAAATAGACATGTGTCTGCAAGTATGCATTTCTTGAAACGCACAAAAGCGAACTGCAGCCTTTTTCCGTCTGTTATAAAAAAAAAAGCAATATAACGTCGTGCTACAGATTTGTGCAAATGTACAGTGTTGCGTTATATTGCGTTTGCAATAGATGATAATAGAAAGATGATAGGACAGTAAGAGAGGATAGATGAATAGATAGATGCAAGAATAGCATTACTCCGTGCTCTGTTTCCCATGCTCTCTGCTGCTTCCAGTGATGCTCATTAAGCTCATGAATATTCACCCTGCCACCCGGAAGCAGCAGAGAGTGAGCGGGGAGACAGAGCAGGGAGATTAGTCATGCTATTCTTGCATCTGTCTCTCTATCTATCCTATCATCTATCTGTCTATTTCATGTAGCACATAGGTTTTTTTTATAAACCATTCAGTTTTTAATGAAATATAAGAGGAAAAAATAACAGGGTACCGAACTCGGCTACAGGCCATCTGAAAAGGGTCCCCTACGCAGAGGGGGAAGGAACATTGAAAGTAACATTGGGGGGGAAAAAACAATCATTTATGGGTGGAAAGGAAAAGGAAAGAGGAAGGGAAACTTTTAAGGGTACACGATTGTCCAAGCATCATTACATATGTATATGAGAGCAATTAGTAATAATATGTAGAACAAAAGACACATTTACATCTGGTACTTTAGCCGTCCACCGTAACGGTGTTATATTGTGACGTTACCCATGGGTCCCACCAATGCAGGACTTTTGACTTTCTAGGAAGATCGTGTGCGGGCAGCAATTCATATTGAAAATGGGAATTAATACATAATAATAGATCTGCTCTAGACAGAACAACCGGGACCCGCCAGCATGCTGCTATACATTGTCGAGCGGATAGTAAGACATTTGTAAGGATTGGTCTTAGAGGAGAGGGCACATCCTCCAATCCCATCCCCAGCAGGGCCATAGGTGCCCCAAGGGCTAAAGGAATGCCCGTAATATTTGGTAGGAGATGTTCCACCTCCTGCCAGAAAGGATACAGTTTGGGGCAGGTCCACCACAGGTGTTCCATGGTGCCCTGAGAGTTGCAGTTCTTCCAGCATAAAGGTGAGACAGACCGTCCAGTGTTTTTAAATGTAGCCAAGCGCTGTGGGGTAAGGTACCACCCATATTGGAGCTTTTTGGATTGCTCCAGATGGTTTACACACTTTGAGTAGCGCGAAGCATGATTGGCGATTGAGAACCAACCATCTAAAGGAGACTTGAAGGACAGACGGGCCTCCCAACTCCTCATGTACTGCAATTTAGCCTAGTCCCCTGTCCCAACAGGGCCCCGTAGATAATGGCCACGCCATGTCAGTTGGAGGTGCCGGGCTTAAAAAAATGTTGGAGGGGGTTAACGGTCTGACCCATTTCCAAAGTGGGTAGTAAAAGGGAGTTAAGGAAATATCGCAGTTGGAGAAATCTGTAAAATGTTGCATTAGGCAGGGAGAAGTTGAATGCTATAGTAGAAAACGGCAGCAAGCTTTCCCCATCTACAATCTGTTCTAGACGGAAGATACCCCTATCCCTCCAGGGAGCCAGGGAAAGCGAGTCCACCAAATTCTCCACAGCCATCAAGGAGACATACCGATAGAGAAATGGGAACGAGGATCTCCCCAATTTAAACCACGTCCCCAGCAAGCCCGTCATCGTGCCCAGAAAACCTGGGGCGTTTTTATGCTGCAACAATGCCATTTCCAGTAGGCACATACGTTTTTGGTACCTCAAAAACGTGTGCGCTCAAAAACAGCTAAAATTGCCACTTTTGCTGTCACAACGGAAACCGTTAACGTTTCCGTTGTAACAGACAGCACAGTCGTAATGTGAACCAAGCCTTAGTCATAACCTGTTGTAAATACAAGTTAGGCAGCTTTCACATCAGTGGTATTTGAAATTTGTAACTGAACACTTGCGGCAAGCCCTATTCATTCCCTGTGGGACTTGCGATCAGGTGCGGCAAATCAAAAAAACGCTGCTAGCAGTGCTTATTTTTTGCACTGCCGGATGATCCAGCAGAACTACACTTGCCGCACATGACCATAAGTCTCATAGGGAATCAATGGGACCTGCCGCAAGTGAGCCGTTACACGGCAGATGCGACGAGCCTGCTGGAACTGCTGCGATTGTACAAAAACGCTGATGTGAAAGCTGCCTTATAAAGTTTAAAAACAAATAGCCACTCCCACCAATAACATCATAGTCTAATTGATCACACTAAATACCTGTGGAAGCCACTGTATTGTACAGAGAAAATAACCCCGTTTTGTCTAGTTTTTAAAAGGATTGTTACTCCTTAAAAGTACAGGAACAAACCAAGATGCTTTTTCATGCCTGTTTTTGATCATAGACAATATTTTCTTCAATACAGGGTTATTTTCCCTGCACAATCCACTAGCTTCCACAGGTGTTTAGTGTGATCAATTAGTCTATGAGAAACCAGGACGTTCCAGCGGAACATGTCCAGGGTAAAAACCTCTTCTTTATAAATACATAAAATTAGCAGTACAAGCCGTAGCAGTTACTGGGAGAAGAGGGAGCAGCAGGGTGCAAACTGTTTAGTGTACAGTGTTGGCCAAAAGTATTGACACCCCTGCAATTCTGTCAGATAATACTCAGTTTTTTCCGGGAAATGATTGCAATCACAAATTCTTTAATATTATTATCTTCATTTAATTTGTCTTCAATGAAAAAACACAAAAGAGAATGAAGCAAAAAGCAAAACATTGATCATTTCACACAAAACTCCAAAAATGGGCCAGACAAAAGTATTGGCACCCTCAGCCCTAATACTTGGTTGCACAACCTTTAGCCAAAATAACTGCGATCAACTGCTTCCGGTAACCATCAATGAGTTTCTTACAATGCTCTGCTGGAATTTTAGACCATTCATCTTGGCAAACTGCTCCAGGTCCCTGATATTTGAAGGGTGCCTTCTTCAAACTGCCATTTTTAGATCTCTCCACAGGTGTTCTATGGGATTCAGGTCTGGACTCATTGCTGGCCACCTTAGAAGTCTCCAGTGCTTTCTCTCAAACCATTTTCTAGTGCTTTTTGAAGTGTGTTTTGGGTCATTGTCCTGCTGGAAGACCCATGACCTCTGAGGGAGACCCAGCTTTCTCACACTGGGCCCTACATTATGCGGCAAAATGTGTTGGTAGTCTTCAGACTTTATAATGCCATGCACACGGTCAAGCAGTCCAGTGCCAGAGGCAGCAAAGCAACCCCAAAACATCAGGGAACCTCCGCCATGTTTGACTGTAGGGACAGTGTTCTATTCTTTGAATGCCTCTTTTTTTCTCCTGGAAACTCTATGTTGATGCCCAAAAAGCTCTACTTTGGTCTCATCTGACCAGAGAACATTCTTCCAAAACGTTTTAGACTTTCTCAGGTATGTTTTGGCAAACTCCAGCCTGGCTTTTTTATGTCTAAGAAGTGGGGTCTTCCTGGGTCTCCTACCATACAGTCCCTTTTCATTCAGACGCCGACGGATAGTACGGGTTGACACTGTTGTACCCTCGAACTGCAGGGCAGCTTGAACTTGTTTGGATGTTAGTCAAGGTTCTTTATCCACCATCCGCACAATCTTGCGTTGAAATCTCTTGTCAATTTTTCTTTTCCGTCCACATCTAGGGAGGTTAGCCACAGTGCCATGGGCTTTAAACTTCTTGATGACTCTGCGCACGGTAGACACAGGAACATTCAGGTCTTTGGGGATGGACTTGTAGCCTTGAGATTGCTCATGCTTCCTCACAATTTGGTTTCTCGAATCCTCAGACAGTTCTTTGGTCTTCTTTCTTTTCTCCATGCTTAATGTGGTACACACAAGGACACAGGACAGAGGTTGAGTCAACTTTAATCCATGTTAACTGGCTGCAAGTGTGATTTAGTTTTTGCCAACACCTGTTAGGTGCCACAGGTAAGTTACAGGTGCTGTAAATTACACAAATTAGAGAAGCGTCACATGATTTTTCTAACAGTGCCAATACTTTTGTCCACCCCTTTTTTATGTTTGGTGTGGAACTATATCCAATTTGGCTTTAGGACAATTCTTTTTGTGTTTTTTTCATTGAAGACAAATTAAATGAAGATAATAATACCAAAGAATTTGTGATTGCAATCATTTTCAGGAAGAAGCTGAGTATTATCTAACAGAATTGCAGGGGTGCCAATACTTTTGGCCAACACTGTGTATACGCTTCTAGGGGTCCACACGTTGACGTGTATATACACGAAATGGGCATCGTCCGGTTTGAACCCTGCTACTACCTCTCCACCCAGTCACTGCTATGGCATATACTGCTAATTTTATGTGTTATATTTATGAAGAAGTTTTTACCCTGGACATGTGCCGATGGATCTTCCTTGTTTCTCTATGTTTGATTTCCCAGAACCTGGAACTATCACCTGAGCACCCACTGAATCTTCTCTATTCAGCACACTGATCCCATAACCCTGTATGTTCTTTTTTTTCCATTAGTAGTACCATGCCTTGTCTTTGAATTTGTCATTTAGACGATGATGTCATTGAAGGGAGTGACTATTTGTTTTTAAACTTTGTAACTTATGACTAAGACCCCTTTCACATTAGCGTTTTTCGCTGATTGCGAACTATAAAAAAGGGGGAGACAGAAGCGCACAATAGGGTCTTATCCAATGGTAAAATCATTTCACAGATATGGATCCACTCACCTGGTTCAGTTGTGTGGAACACAACAACTATGAGCACAAATGGGTAGAATACGTTGAACTGCAGCAATCAGCCGGTCACTAGAATTGCATATATTTATTTTTATTTTTCAAATATTTTTATTGGGAAATTTATACAGGGAATATACATTACATACATTACATAGACAAACAGAAACATTGGGATAATCATAGGGTTACAGTGTGGGTTGTATGTTTATACAATCTGAGTATTAACAAGTAAATTTATGTCTCAAACGCGACAATAACGAACATAACTTAAGAGTACGTTAGAATAGATTATTATACCCGATTAATCGTTTAATAGGGAGGTAGTCGGGTTATATTTCCTTTCTTTCCTTCCTTCCTTCTTTTTCCCTAGAGACAGTTGAAGGATCTTAGAATGTGAAAATTATGATGAGGTAGTGGTGTCGTCAATGGTCCTGTTGAGATGTTTAAGGGATTGGGATAGTATCCATGGTTCCCAATTGCGGAAATATTTGTTGTAGGTATTGTTTCTAATAGCGTAACTAAATTCGAATGTGCAATGGGAGGATATCCTATCAATTAGTTCCAAGGTTGTAGGTATGGTTGTCGTTTTCCATCTAGCGGCTAGGAGGACTTTAGCTGTTAAAAGAATCTGGGATGTGATAAATCTAATATTATGGGGAAGGTCTGTAACACCTAATGAGAGAAGAGCCATTTGGGGATCAAGTGTTAATTTCATACTGGTAGTTTTAAATATAAGGTCTTGGACTTCAACCCAAAATCTCACAATTTTTGGGCATTTCCAGAAGATGTGTGAGAGTGTCCCTGTTTGCATGCATTCTCTCCAGCAATTTGGAGATATTTTATGGTCAATACGATTTAATTTTGACGGAGTCCAGTACCATCTAGCAAGTAGCTTAAAGTATGATTCTTGTATAGAGGCACAGAGGGTGTTAGAGTAGGAGAATTCTATTGTTGAAGCTAGTTTATTTAGGTCTATAGATGAGTTTAATTCATTCTCCCATGCTGTAATGTAAGATAGTTTCTGAAGTACAAGATCTTCGTTTAAAAGTCTATAAATATTGTTAGTTGACCATATTAAGGATTTGTTTGGATTGTCGAATAGGTCGGTTAAGGGTTTTGGGAAGAAAAAGTGGGAGGTCAAGGAAATCGAGGATGAGTTTATTAATCTCCAGGCAGTTCTGTCTCTCCATGTTAGATTAAATTGTTCTTCCAGAGACCTAAAAGGTATTAAACTACCATCGGGGAATAGGGTGTTAACATATAGAATTTCTCTTTCCATCCATGAGGATAAGTCTAGACCTGGAATAGTAAGCTTTAGGGTTTCAATAGGGATGTTTTTAGGGGATGAGCGTGTAGGTGTAGGATTGATTTTTTTGTATAAGTATTCCCATGCTGAGAGTGTGGCTCGAATAGTTGGTGGGAATGTAGAGATTTTGGTCGGTTTATGGAGGTGTGCTAGAATCAGAGCCGGGAGAGAGGTGGTGTTGGATAAGTCTTTTTCAATGGATGTCCAGATAGAGGAATCTCTGTTATCTTTGAGCCAGCTCTGGGATAGTTTTATGATTGAGGCTAGATAATAGTAGTAGAGGTTTGGTATTCCAAGGCCTCCTCTTTTTTTATGTCTTTCGGAAGTGAAACTAGATATCCTTGATCTTCCACTAGAATTGCATATAAAGACAGGAGAGAAGTCCGGCTTTCAGGATCGCGCTGTTCCAGTCCAAAGTTCACAAGGAGTTAATCCAAGGACAAGCAGTGATTATAACTTTCTTTTTATTCCAGAAACTCTATGCGTTTAGTGTACACGCTTTACCCTTCCTCAGTAACTTTGCTCCTGAGGAAGTGTACACGAAACGCGTAGAGTTTCTGGAATAAAAAGAAAGTTATAATCACTGCTTGGTCCTTGGATTAACTCCTTGTGAACTTTGGACTGGAAATATATGCATTTCGCTGATTGCGGCAGATCCATCAGATTTACCGCATTTGCCGCCTAACGGTCGCACTTGTGGCACACTTGCGGCAAGCCCCATGCATTGTCTATGGGGCTTGCGGCAGGTGCGGCAAGTGCCGGATCGCGGTAATACCGCACTTGCCGCACCTGCTGCAATCCCCATAGGCAATGCATGGGGCTTGCCGCAAGTGTGCCACAAGTGCGACTGTTAGGCAGCACATGCAGTAAATCTGACGGATCTGCCGCCATCAGCGAAAAACGCTGATGTCAAAGGGGCCTGAGATTCGTGCCTGAGATGAAACGCATAATGTGTTCCATACTGCTGATGTTTTACTACGTGCTTAAAGGGAACCTGTCAGCTAGTTTTTGCCCCCCCCAGCTATCACTGTCTGTACCTGCACCTTCATAATACTATTCTAATCATCCCTGTCTGAGCTCATAGTGTAATGTGAAAGGTGAAAAAAAAGCATTTATACACTTACATTTTCTTATGTAATGAGGGAGTCAGTCTCCAGCTTGGAGGACGGGGAATGTTTGGAAGGTTAATAGTTAACATTTCAGCCTTGTGCTAGAACATGTTGGGAGACCTGATGTGATGTCACAACCATGTGACTACAATAGGCAGAGCTAAGTTCTCATAGAATATAATACAATTGCTGGCTTAGCTCCGCCCACTATGGTCACATGATCGTTACATCACACAGGTCTTTTAGCCATCCAAGTTAAAAGTGAGTTAACTATTATCCTGCCAGACAGTCCCCCTCCTCCAAGGTGGGGACTGAAATGTCAGTGTATAAATGCTTTTCTTTCTCCATTCACATTACACTATGAGCTCAGACAGGGATGATTAGAATAGTATTATATAGGTGCAGGTACAGATAGTGATGGCTGAGGGGACATAAACCACCTGACAGGTTCCCTTTAAGGAAAGAAGAAATATTTGTAATTGTATCCATGGTCTAAGCAGTATTACTATGCTCTTACTGGAATATGTCTCATTTGCTGAGTCAACGGGCACCTGCTTCAGACTGGAATCCATCATGGATTGTCCATAAGTTGTACGATGATTGGATTTTCTGTTTTGTCTTCTTTTTTTTTCATATTTTTGGTTGTGAGCTAGCAAAGGAGTTTGAGGAGCCTGAGGGACTCTCAAATGAAAATACAAGACTATCAATTTTTTTTTTCTGAATCTTCTCTAGAGAGAAAGTACAATATCTTCACTGCAATGATCCTTAAGTACAACCCTTCCACTTCTGGAAATGTCCCAGTCTGTGAGATAATCATAAATGTGCATTAAGTGTGAATAGCCCTTTATTTACTATTCTAGATGTCTAGTTCACAATGTGAACTGGTGTCAAGCAGGGACACTGAGTTAAACAACTAGGAAAAATTCTCTGCAGCACTCAGCTACTACCAGTGATGTACATATGCTAACAAGCTATATATATTTGAGAAAAAAGTTTAAAAACTTACGTTTTTTTAAAAAACTCAAAATTCTTATTTTTTTATTTCTGAGGTTCTTAGTACATACATTGGCCAATGTCTGTTTGCTCATCAACTGCGACAAAGTGACCTCAGGTCTGATGAGCCTAACGTTGACATCCCTCATCACCTACGGGTGGTCTAGGGTTGAGATGGTGTCCGCCTACTTAGTAGGGATAGGGAGGAAAAGGAGGACAGGGATGTCAACGTTAGGACTCATCAGACCTGGGGTCACTTTGTTGTAGTTAATGAGCAAACAGACATTGGCTAATGTGTGTACCAAGAACCTCAGAAATAAAAGAATAAGAATTTTGAGTATTTTGAAAAAAGCGTAAGTTTTTTAATTTTTTTCTCAAATATATACAGCTTGTTAGCACATGTACATCATTGGTAGTAGCTGAGTGCTGCAGAGAATTTTTCCTAGGTTATCAGGTTCACTAGCCTATCAAGTAAAATTAGTTTGCATTAATACAATGTTGATGGGCCGATGTATTCGGGAAGTCTGAGTCATTAGTGCAATATGATGGATTTACATTATTTATTTCAAGACCTAATGATTATATGCTCTGTATACACATCCATTATTCCATCCCATCAGTACATTTTTAGAAGATTCATAATGAAGACCATATCTCTGGAATGAATAAACAAAATAATAGTTAACCCTCAGTTTATAATGGGTGGTTTCTGTGCAGGAAAACAGAAGACAACGCGTGCTATTTATATGATTGTGATGCTTGTGTTGTATAGCAATTTAGAGTGGATCTTGCATCTACCTGTAAAGGCCTTTGTTTAACTGAGCTTTCTAGTCCTGCTGTACGCATTCATTTTTTGTTTGATGCTTAATTGCAAAAAGACCTTGAGTCTGCTAATCCCTTACTTTCCCTCCCTATGTTGACCATAGATGTAAACATTTTTTTGGTATGATAAAACAAAAATGTATGTGAAGTATTTCTTCCTCAGGGAAGAGAACTTCGAAACAGGCCGTAGGGGAGGACGCCGGGTCACTTGGCAGCGCCATTATACAGGTACTGTCGGTTTCATGCAGTCTATATAGTGGTACCCCTTATTCTCTAGATATTTAGGTCACGTTACATAAATGCTTGAGGTCTTTTACCAAAACACCTCTTCTTTCCCTGATTTATATTATTATCAGGGCCAATGTGTCTTGGGGAATTAGGGGGATTGCCATTAGTGTTCATTATGTCCCTAATGGGAATTATAGTGTGATTTTCCACATTATAACAAGTGTGTAACACCATTCCAGCAGCTATATCATAGTCAAAAAAATCTGCAATTGAAACCACTTAGTATCCTGTTGAAGTAAATTGTTGTATTTTGCACAGGTAGTGGATACACCTTTTTGGGTCTTTGTTTGGACCTATAATAGACCCATATAATTGTAATCATACATAAGTGTCATGACATAAATGTGCAATATGTAATTATGTAGCCGCCTCTTAAATGATTTTGTCTCCCAAATTGTCCACGGTGGTTTTTTTTACTGCATTTGCACTTTTTTAACCCTCTTGACATCTGATCTATAAAATAAAGTGATTATTATGCATTAATGGACATCTGATCGTGTTTTCTGTGTTGGTGGTTTAAGTGTTACAGTCTGTCCATAGTCTTTATATATGACACTGAGACCCTTAGATGTGTCTGCTGTAATTGCTGTGTCAGTTATGCGGTTTGCATTAATCTGGTTTACCCAACTATTTAGCATATGATTATTTATGAAGACTCTTGTAATGTCACTGCAATGTTACTGTTTTGCTCTTGAGTTTGAAAATCTTTTTTCTTCATCTATAGTAAAAATTGCAACCTGTTCTTACACTCCTTAATAGCTCAGAGTTGATTAGGTTGATTCCCAAGCGAAAGGTCACTGGTTCGAGGAGCACCCATGAAAAAGATTCATTATAAGAAGTTGGCTAATATTTTTTTATTGATTGCATGTCTTGACAGCATGTTTCAATGGCCAGCATATACTACATTACTTATTCAGCCACTGGATAGAACAGCTGATCATTGTAGGTTCCTGAACTAGGACTGAAATGAGTCGTTCGACAGGGTAGGGGGTACTCGGATACCGGGACAGGTTGCTACTTCAGTGGGGATCACGGCTGGTTGGGTCCCTGTCCCGTGCCCTGGACACTCAATAGCTGAGGGGATAACTATTTGGGATGGGGGATTATTATACGTGGCGCCACCTGTGGTACCTGGTAATGTGGTTATCAGCGCTGCAGCCGGTCGCTGAGGTGATGGTGATGCAGCTTTGGGTAGTACAGCTCCCCACAAGTGGAGATTTATCTCAGGGCACCGGGGTGGATGAGGGGAGTAGTAGTCCTTATTTCTCAGGTACTGTTGAGATTCCCTAGGAGATGGATTAAATAGAGTCAGAGTCCACATTAGCTCAAACAGATCTTTTACTGGTACCAGCTGGTTCAATATAGGTACACTGTACAATTTAGTTTACTGGAGATTTGTTGCCACAGGTTTCGGGCGTTCACTACAGAGTCTGGCAGTGGTACCTTTCTTTCACTTTCCCGGTCATGCTCCTTAGGGCTCGATAACTCTCATCACTCCCACTCTTAAGTCTGATCTCTTGTCCTCGGGATCTGTTGCCTAAAGTGACTGTACGTGTCAGCGTCTTGAACCTGGCTATGGGACAGATGTTAGACTTCTTGATGGGTGCTGTGGCTCCTTATTGTCAGGCCCACAGCCCGCTGGTCAGCAGTTTGGGATAAACCTTGCAAACTACCACGGTTCCGGTATGCCAGTGGTGACCTGGACACTCCAGACGGCTGTCACCAAGTCTGGGGTGTCCCATCTGCATCTGGGTTACCTTCTTAAAGTTGAGGTACCCTCCTCTCAGAGCTGCAGGCTCTGCTGCGTGCATCCTCTCTGCTCTCCTCACACCGTCTGACTGACTGCTGTCAACTGTCACTGATGTCATGTCTCCCGCTCAGCTAAGCTCCACCCCCCTGGGACCTACTGAATATACAGTCCCTAGTGCTAGGGTGTCTATAGCTGAGCTTGTTGTAGTTTTGTATATAGACTCTGCAGCTCCCCCCTCTACCTATGACTATGAGGGCACTACACCTCCTGTTTGGGGTGCAGTACCTCCTTGTGGCATCCCGCCAGATAGGCACCACAGAATCAATTAACTGATCACTAGCAGGGCTGTAGAGTCATAGTCATGGAGTCGGACTCGGTGTCCATTTTGGATGTTGGATTTAGGGAAATTGAGAAGTTGGATGTATGGCTTACTGACTTCACAGCTGTGGTTGTGGAGTCGGTGTCCATTTTGGTGGAGTTGGAATTGGAGTCGGATTCAGGGAAATTGAAGGGTTTGGATGTTTGACTTACCGATTCCACAGCCCTAATTTCTAGGGTGGCTGTCATTAGAGAATTTATTAAAATTCACAAATATAAATATAAATATCTCAATATTTCCTTCTTCATTTATCTAGTATAAACCAAAGAGCACAGTGTACTAAGCATTATCCTTGACATCTAAAGAAACCACAATGAACTCTTCTTTTAAATGTGATATTACAAAGTTAGATTTTAATTTCATTATGAGAAATCAATGCTACAAAAATGTGAATGTCACATGTTTTCATAGTGGTGTTACATCTGTGGTGTCAGAAATCTTTATGACTATTTCCATGCCAGGTGAGAAAGCAGCTGAGAGCCATCTGTGGTCCTAACTCACTCTCATTTTTGCAGGCTTGTGTTGCTGAGTTGATATGCAGGAGTTGTCAGCCGTGACGTGTAGACATGTATGCTTGTAATGACTTTGACAGCTAATCATATCTAACAATACAAGGTTGTCTCTGAAAGATGTTGTCTCATTTAAATAGTCACATATTGGCATCTGGTAATTGTTCTTCATAGTGTAGTCGTATTTCTAAATTAATCCTAAATGTAAGGATTACTTAAAGGACATGTATAAATTCTATACATTTTTGTCTGGGGAGCTTGCTATCTACCTTAGGCGGCCGTCACACGGTGAGATATCTTGCCCGATATCGTTTAAGCGATCTCCTTTTTGATCGCTTAAGCGATATCGGGCAAGATATCGTTGCATGTAATCAAGCGATTTACGATGTTAAATCGCTTGATCGTGACATCGCTGATCTGAGGTTCGGTTCTCAGATCTAGCGATGAACGATGCAACGATCTGCATCATCGTGGTGTGTGACACCACGATGATCCATCTCCCAGCGACCGCGCCTATGCTGGGAGATGGTAACTATGGTACACGTCGGGTAACTAAGCGACGCGCGGCGCCTAGTTACCCGATGTGTACCATAGTAACGAGCGAGATCGCTGCTCCACATCGCTGGTGAGTCTGTCTGTGTGACAGCTCACCAGCGATGTGAGCGATATTGTAAGCGATTGCGCGTGCACGTGATCGCTTACAATATCGTGCAAGATATCTCACCGTGTGACGGCCGCCTTATGGAGAGAAGTTTTCCTGCAACCATAAGAAGACAGTTAAGTAGGTAAGGAGATTTAAAGCCACATTACTCTGATGTGTGATGTTCTGATCTGGCTGTGTGAGTGGGCCACACACTACACTGATGAGGGGCAGTTACCCCAAAAAGTAGCATCTGTAGTTTGGGGTTCTGATCTGGCACAAATCCCTAGTCATATTAAAAAGCTTGTTAGAAAGCGACTATGACTTTGAGGAGCTACCTAAAGGTGGCGCTGGTGTTCATCCACTTCCTTACTCAAGTGCAAATTTGCATATTTCCTAGAGGAGGGATGTGGCTTTAAATCTCCTTACCTACTTAACTGTCTTCTTATGGTTGCAGGAAAACTCCTCTCCATAAGGTAGATAGCAAGTTCCGCAGACCTGTTCTTAGTCCACTCACACAGCCAGATCAGAACATCCCACACACTACACTGATGAGGGGCAGTTACCCCGAAACGCAACGTCTGTAGTTTGGGGTTCTGATCTGGCACAAATCCCTAGTCATATTAAAAAGCTCGTTAGAAAGCGATTATGACTTTGAGGAGCTGCGTAAAGGTGGCGCTGGAGTTCATCCACGTCCTTACTCAAGTGCAACTTTGCATATTTCCTAGAGGAGGGATGTGGCTTTAAATCTCCTTACCTACTTAACTGTCTTCTTATGGTTGCAGGAAAACTCCTCTCCATAAGGTAGATAGCAAGTTCCCCAGACCTCGTCTTAGCCCACTCACACAGCCAGATCAGAACATCCCACACACTAAACTGATGAGGGGCAGTTACGCCGAAACGCAGTGTCTGTAGTTTGGGGTTCTGATCTGGCACAAATCCCTAGTCATATTAAAAAGCTCGTTAGAAAGCGACTATGACTTTGAGGAGCTACCTAAAGGTGGCGCTGGAGTTCATCCACTCCCTTACTGAAGTGCAAATTTGCATATATTTTTGTGTAATTTTTATTTGAGTGCTAAAATAAATAACATGTCCTCAAATTACACCAGTGTCGGAGAAGATTTTTGTTCCACAATTCTTTTTGCCAAAATGGAAATTAGGTGAAATTTCCCAGAGGGACAGCTTTAATAAGAATTTGTTACGCTCACTGCTTGTATATGTTCTTATTTAAAGCGAACCTGTCACCCCCCCCGGGCATCAAAAGCTCTAATAGCCACCTTCTGCAGCACTAAGGCTGCATTCAGGGAAGGTGGCTATAAGCTTTTGATGCCCTTTGTAGTCTGAAATATGAAGTTAGGTAAATGCTTACTCTTAGAAAGAGCAGAGACCGGGAGGCAGGGTTTCACGCTGCTCCGGCCCGCCCCCTCTTGTCAGTCATGGTGCTCGGCTGCTGCTGCCTCCCATGACTGTGTAAAATGAACGCGCGTCTCCGTTCTCATGCACGGAGCCGCGCATGCGCTGTGTGCCCGGTGTCCAGGAAGTCATCGACACCGGGCACACAGCGCATGCGCGGCTCCGTGCATGAGAACGGAGACGCGCGTTCATTTTACACAGTCATGGGAGGCAGCAGCAGCCGAGCACCATGACTGACAAGAGGGGCGGGCCGGAGCAGCGTGAAACCCTGCCTCCCGGTCTCTGCTCTTTCTAAGAGTAAGCATTTACCTAACTTCATATTTCAGACTACAAAGGGCATCAAAAGCTTATAGCCACCTTCCCTGAATGCAGCCTTAGTGCTGCAGAAGGTGGCTATTAGAGCTTTTGATGCCCGGGGGGGTGACAGGTTCGCTTTAAGACTTGTGATTTCCACCGAAGAAAAAGCTGGGCTTTATAGTCCGCGCTGACCTCAAGAAACTTCCAGTCCAGTAAAGGGTTAATCAGGTTCTGGTTTATTTGTCTACGCGTTTCGTGGCTTTAAATCTGCCACTTCATCAGGGTAATAGCCCTGATGAAGTGGCAGATTTAAAGCCACGAAACGCGTAGGCAAATAAACCAGAACCTGATTAACCCTTTACTGGACTGGAAGTTTCTTGAGGTCAGCGCGGACTACAAAGCCCAGCTTTTTCTTTGGTGGAAATCATTTATCTTCAGTGGGCTCCTGCAGCGACCATTACCAGGCTCTCTCAGTTTGTTGTGGCTCTCACAACCACCGCAGGTGAGTCACACCGATTGGGGGGACTGGACTATTTATTAAGACGATAACGCCCTATGTGCGCTCCCTATTTATCCTTTCTTATTTAAGACTTACAATTGTCATTCCAACTCATATTAAGGGTATAATGGTTCAAGTGATTCCCTGTTTACAGCAGTTTCCTTATGATCAGAGACAGATCATTAACAGATAACACTTTAAAAAAACAACAATCAGTGTAATCAGATACATTTTTATTGGCTGAAACAAGATTTACAACATATGTCATACATCAAGGATTTATCATTTTATACAGCTTCATCCTATTACCTTTTAATTCCCCGCTCCCCCCCGAGACATCTTTTTTTTTTTTTTTTTCAAACATCCTTTTTATTGGAAACATTTTCACTGTTACAATACAGATAATCAGACATATAGAAAAGAAATAAAATAAACTAAGATGAGATAAAATCAATCAACAAACAATCTGTGCCTCCTTCTGGTACAGTCTAATATAAGTTATATGCCTCGTAACGTTCATTAGTCTGGACTGTATCACCTATTAATAGTTAATTCAATATCATTATGTTTTCCAGGTAACCTCTTTATATTTCTTTCTGTCTATCTCTAATGCTCGATGAATGCCAGCAAGTACCTCGTCCTCTTTTGGAAGATCAGGGCGTAACCAATGATTTAGTAATAGCCTTTTGGCCAATAATATTATCACGTGTGGTAAAGGTTTACCCTTTATTGTCCCACCCATATCAGGTAAATCTTGAAAAATCCAGAATCTGGTAGTCATCTCATATGTGGTGTTGCAAATTCGCATGAGAAGATTTCTTATCATCTCCCAATATTGTTGGACTTTTTCATAACTCCATAACCCATGGATCATATCTGTCAGGTCATGTGAACATTTTGGGCACTGTGTAAGTTTATTTGGATTGGCTTCAGTTGGCGGTATATTGAACCCACATATCAACCCATGGATGATTCTAAAATGTGAATCCCTCCATTGTTCATTTATCACATTACGCCTTACTTTCTCCCACCCTGCCAATATCTCCTCCTCTACCGCTTCGTTTGGTAAATATCTTCTCCATTTGGGGAATAAGACGCCGGCTCCTGCTGGTATCAGGACTTCTCTGAGTTCTCTGTAGATATTAGATATATTTAAACATGAAATATCTAAATCTATTAGCCGATCACATATGTTAGGACGTGCCTCTCTCGATACGTCCCGTAGTTTGTCTAAAATATGATATTTAATTTGCATGTATTGGAGTCCTTGAGATTTATGCAACCCATAGGTATCTATGATTTCCTTACTGTTCGTCCATCTAAGTTCCTCGCTATGCAGTAGGTCGCCCATCTTTGTTATTCCCTTCTGTTTCCACTCTCCAAATAACCTGTTCTGTCTTCCCAATATAAAGTCTGGACATGCCCAAGGGTTTAAGTGTTTAGATATTCTCCTTGAGAGATTGCATTTTTTCCGCACTGCCTTCCATGACATAATGGTGTCCCTAAAAACCACTGACAACTTAACATGAGCAGGAATGCCCGCTAAAGTTGTATGCAGTAGAGAGCATCTGTCCCAGGGGTAACAATACTCCGATTCCAGGTTACCATCTGAGTATTTATTGGTATTTCTGATCCACTCTACTGCATGTCTCAACAGACATGCCAGGTTGTATCCCCTTATATCTGGTACATTAGCTCCTCCCCCATCTTTCGCTAGCATCAATGCTGACAGTCTCAACCTGGGTCTCCTATTTCTCCAAATAAATCTATTGAAGGCTTTATTGAGTCTAACCACGTCAGAATGTTTTAACAGAAATGGGAGGGTCTGTAATGGGTACAGAAGTCTGGCAAAGCTGATCATTTTCAATAGGTGGCACCTGCCCAAAAGAGATAGCGGTAACCCTTCCCATCTCCTCAGTTCCTTCTCAATTTTTTCCATAAGTGGTTTATAGTTAAGCGTGTAAACTTGGCCCTGTGTTCTCCCTAACCTAAGGCCTAGGTACTTTATTTCGGAGTGTGCCAATGGGATAGCGAGCTTTTGCAACCTCTCTCCCATCCCCTCCCCCTTTTTTAGTTTTAGAATTTCGCATTTCTTTTTATTTAAGCGGAAGCCAGAGAATAAACCAAATTCATCTATTTTGCTAACCAGCATTGGTAAGTCTCGTTCTGGGTTGGCCATGAAGAGAATGATGTCATCCGCGAACAGTGCGGATTTCACCTCTTCCCGTCCAATTTTTATGCCCTCGAATGAGTTTTGCTTGTTGATATATCTGGCCAGGGGCTCTAGAGCTAAGTTAAATAGCAACGGGGACAGAGGGCATCCCTGCCTTGTCCCCCTCTGTAATGGAAAGGCTGCCGACAAGACTCCGGGGGTAGAGATCTATGCCTTGGGGTTACCATATAAATTTTGAATGAACTGTCTGAATTTTCCTTGTATGCCTATCCGGTCCAGTACTAGACCCAGCCATGGCCATCTGACATTGTCGAAAGCTTTTTCTGCGTCTAGTGTGACCATGGCTGGGTCTCTTCCCTCCTGTACACCCTCTTCTCTGACAACGTCCATTACCAAAAGTGCCTTTCGAACATTTGTTACACCTGAACGTCCTCTAATAAAACCTGTCTGGTGTTTGTCGATTAGGCCTGGTAATATCTCTGCTAATCTATCTGCCATTATTTTTGACATGATTTTGATATCTAAATTAATGAGGGATATGGGTCGGTAATTCCCCGGATCTTCTCCGCCCTTGTCTCCTTTCTGAATCAATTTTATATGGGCCATATTCATATCGTTTGACAATGTTTCACCCGACAGTAGTTTATTTTACAAATCTGTTAGATAAGGGGCTACTTCTTCCTTCAACACCTTATAAAATTCTCCCGTAAACCCGTCTGGACCCGGCGCTTTGTTCGTTCCCAGGTTTGACATCACTAATTGGACCTCTTGTATTGTAATCGGGCTATTCAATGCCTCCAGGTCTACTTCTGGTATTTGTGTAAGTGGTACTGCATCTAGCCATTGCAGTCCTCCCTCTTCTTCAGTGCCCTCAGCCTGGTATAGTGTTCTGTAATATTCCCCTAGCGTGTTATTGATTTCCTTTGGGTTATTAGTGGTTCCTCCCCCCTTCTTCTTTAGAGACATTATAAGATTCGGTTTATGTCTGCCCTTTGCCAGCTTTGCCAGAAGACGTCCCGCTTTGTCCCCAAATCTGTTAAGGTCAGTATCAAGTTGACCTTTCACCATTTGTTCCCTTCTGTCTGCCCATTCGTCAAACTATTTTTTGGCTTCTTGCCAAGTTTCCTTATCTTTAGTATCCCGCGATAATTTAAATTTCTGATAAGCCTCAGAGATTCGTGCGCTGGTTTGAAGAAATTTCTCTCTCACCTTCTTCTTATAAGTTGCCGTGTATGCCATGATGTATCCCATAATTACCACTTTACCCGTTTCCCAGAAGAGTTTACTGTTCTCTTTATGCTCGGCATTGTCTATAGAGAATTTAGACCACCACTCTTTCAATTTGAGTTTGAAATCACCGTCTTTAGATAGATATGAGGGGAACCTCCATAAAAAGTCCAAACCTTTCGGATATGTATCCATCAGGTCAATTCTTACCAGGCTGTGGTCAGAAATAACCATTGGTTCTATGTCCACCGCTTCTATCCTGCGTAACACAGTTTAATTGGTGAGTAGTATGTCTATCCTCGACCAAGAAGCGTGTGCATGAGAGAAGTGTGTAAATTCTATATCCTGAGGATGTAGGGTTCTCCACGCATCCATCATTCCCACCCTATGCATCATATCAGTCAAATCTTCCCCCTCCCTTTCCACTTGCCGGGGGTTCATTTCCCTCAAGACATTTCGTTGCCTGTCTACTTCTGGTTGCATCACCTCATTAAAATCCCAGCCTACTATTACATTTTGGTTAGAGTCTTGGGCTAAGTCCGTATTTAATTCCCTAAAAAATTGTGTACGTGATGTGTTAGGTGCATATATGTTATACAGGCTAAAGTTCTGATCTTGTAACCTTAACTGTACATGTACCTTTCTCCCTTCCTGGTCTTGTGAGGCAGATATTAAGCTGTGGGCTAAATGCTTATTTACTAGTATCATGACTCTCGCTTTTTTATTTTGGGCACCTGATCCCCATATCGATCCCACCCATAATTTTTGCATATAATGAAATTCATGTGACTGCAGATGAGTCTCTTGCAACATGGCTATGTCTGCTTTCAGTTTTTTCAGGTGTCTGAGGATCATGAACCTTTTGTTGGGCGACCTAAGGCCCTTTACATTCCATGTTATCAAACGAATCATGGCTCATAATCTTAAAGGTTATATAGGTCCACCTTGCGTTATTTCCCCTTGTTGGCTTAGGGATTAGATTTTGGTATGTCTTGTTCTTTTTACAATGAGGGCATAGTCTTTCAATTTGTTTGTTATCTTGGAGGCAACTAGAATATAAAACTTTAGAACCACGTACAATACATATAAAAACATAGAGATACCCCAAATTCAAATGGGAACAAAGGCATTCCCATGGTATCCATGAAAAGTTGACGACTTCCTTTTTTCTGCTCATGACTATGGCTAATTTGAACCGCGCCATCTGTTCTCTATTATATAAATTCAACATTTTACATCACTCAGTATTAAACCAACCCTCTCGAACGATTTCTAAGATGTTTAAACATTCAAAGATCTATAGACACACTGAAAAAATAAAACATTAATCAGTCCTGTTTCGAATGCCCATTTCTTTAGGATAAATAACTTTAGTATTACTCCCACCCCCCCATATCTCCTGAAACATTGCTTCAGTCAGAAGATACCAACATATTATGATAAAGCATTCCAATATCTCCCATTTCCCGTCCAAGTATATCCGCCCTGGTGAAGTAGAGTATCCACGGCTAGTTAGGAAAGAGAGAAAGAAGAAAAAAAAAAAAAAGGGAGAAGGGGGGGGGGATGGAGGGGCAGAGGGGAAAGGGGGCAGATTTCCGAGGAGGGAGGGGAAGAGGCATGGGAGGAGCGAGAGGGGGGGAAAAACAGCGGGGAGAAAGGCAGCAGAGGGGAGCAGGGTAGTCTGTGAGGGGAGTGTCAGTCCCCCTCCACCTGCTCCATGTTCATTCCGTGAAAGAGATCCATCCCCGTCTCAACGATTATGCCAGTTCTTATTTCGAATATTCAATATTCAATCCATCCTCATTAGGACTCTCACGCCCTAGTGTTGTTCATCTTCTTTGGGCCCCTTGGAGTAGATGATCTCTGTTCTTTGGCCTCCAGTTTGTCTCCCCTCGGCGATTGTCTTTTGTAGGTCACTTGTGTCAAGTTGTTTCTGGATTCTTTATCTCCGTCTCCTTCTCCACCACCCAGGCCATGTTTCTCTCTCACCTCTTCGTCCTGATTATGCGCCAATACCTGTCTGTCCTCCGTAGGAGCGTTGTTGTTTCGGGTGCTTGTAATTACACTTTTCAAGAAGGACATTGCAGATTTATTGTTATTAAAGGCCATCATGTCCCCATTAGGAGCTCGGAATCTCAATGTAGCAGGAAAAGCCATCTGGAACCTGATATTTCTCTTATAGAGAAGGGTGCAAGCCTCATTGAACCACTTTCGCTTACGTGTCACTTCCGCTGAAAAATCTCCATATAATCGCACTTTATGTCCTTTGATTATTAGCGGTACACGACTTGCTTTATACTCTCTGAGTAGTAATTCTTTCTCTTTAAAGTCCAAAAACTTGGCTATAACTTGGCGGGGACCAGCAGGAGGGTTCTTTGGGGGACCCACCCTGTGCACCCTTTCAACTTTACATTTAAACTTGATACCCAGGGCTTTTGGTAATTCAATTTCCCAGATGTTATCTAGTTGGTTATTTGTGAAAGACTCAGGGAGCCCCACCATCCTCAGGTTGTTACGCCTCGAGCGATTTTCTAAATCGTCTATTTTGTCTTCCGTATAGGCTGAGTATTTTTGCAGGGATGCCACATGTCTCTCAAGGCTGGTGATTCTGTCCTCTGCCTCAGCTAATCTTCGTTCGGCTTCCAGTAACCTTTCACCATGTTGCTCTGTGACCTGTTTCACATCTATGATAGCATCTGAAATCGCTTCTGAAATTACTTCCCTTAGAGCTGTTTTTAGGTCTGCTGTGATATATGGGGCCACTTCCCTGGCCAGCTCCTTCACATCTATCCCAGTATGACTCCCTTGGGACAGTATTGCATTGTAATCACCACCATCTTGGCTCATGAGGGGGGTTTCTGGCACCATCTTTTCCCCTCTCTCCTCCACCTCCACTGCTCGCCTCCCCTGCGTCTCCCGCAGTGCTTTACTGGCTGTGCCTGTCCCGTTATCTGACCTTGCGCTCCTACCACTGGAGCTGCTTCTGCTGCGTGGTGTGAAGCTGCAGCCCTTCCCCTCCGCCGCCATTTTAGACTGGAGCCCGCTCTGGCTGATCTTCCTCTGTTCCCCCGTTTCCTCTCGCCCGGCGCTCCTTAAAACGTACCGGTCCAATGTCCCCACGGCTCTGTGTGTCCCCGCCACCTTGGCGGCTTTGTCTTTGCGAGGGATTGCGGTGATGGCTGCGGATTAGCGGCGCGGTGTCCCGGAGCACAGCCTGTCATGCCCGCAGCGCCGGAACCGGAAGTCCCCGAGACATCTTACTTCCCCATAGGATCAGTGCAATACCTCTCACAAGCGAATTCCCCCGTTCTACCCATCATTATATGTATTTGGAATGCATCAATATTCTCATACCCCTCAACTCATTCACCATATGCTTTAACATTCATCTACCTCTACTCATTATTACATGCTATTTAGCCATGGAGACCATCATTTTTCATACATTTTAGTTCTCTCCCTTCTAGAGTATATTCCTTTCTCTAAATATATGGTATAGTCCACCTGCTTAATGTGCTCTGCCCTTGATGGCGGTTCCTCTCTGATCCAGCACCTAGCGATCAGCTTCCTGGCTATATAAAATAATCTGTCAATCACTATTTTAAGGGTGTTCTCTATCCCAATCTCTTCCACATATCCCAGTAAGCAAATCAGTGGATCTCTGGGGATTACAAATTTATATGCACCTTCAATATGATTAATAACTGTGATCCAGAATGGTGATAGACTTGGACAGGACAACACCATATCCCGATAACTTCACCTGTACAATGTGGACATTCTGAACTGGGTCTCAGTCCTGTTCTAAATAATAATCAGAAAAGTGTGCAACATATCACCATACACACTAGATATTACACCTCTCGTATTGCCTTCTGCGCATACAAATTCCAGAATTATGTCATTGTGTATGGCCATACTTCTTATTTTACACTGCGTAGTAAATGCGTGTTTCACTTGTATGTGCTGATACCTCCCAGATGTCGGTACCCTGAACTCTTCCTGTAATTGCTCAAGGTTGTTATTCCCCGCTGGTCCACTAATTGAACAAACCAACACAAGGTCCCTGTTTGAGACTGTTCTTTCCCATCTCAAAACATCATAAACAAGACCGGATGTAATCGTTTCTCTCACAGAAGAAAGATTCACCCATATTTTAAAAGGTTTTACTTTATTGTTTAAAATTAATTAACAAAGAATCAAAACACTGGAACATTCCCTCAAAGAGGGACATAGGAAGGAAAGTCAGGCTGAAAACCTACAAATGGTACATGGCCTGATAACATCACAATTATCTATAAACATAAGAATGTGCTACAATCTTTTATCCACTGAAGTTATATGGAATTCTATTCAATTGATTTCCGATACTATTCTCAGAAAAAGAGGGGTATTAGCAACTCTTCCAGTATGTACTTAGGGGTTATCACCAATCCATTAATACACTATCTTCAAGGATTGCTACCTAAAGGTGGCGCTAGAGTTGATCCACTTCTTCATCGAAGTGACAATTTGCATATTTCCCAGAAGAGCATTGCGGCTTTAAATATCCTTATCCACTTATCTGTCTCCTTATGGCTGCAGGGAAACTCCTCTCCATAAGGTAGATACCGTAGGTTAGTATGTCTATATCTCTATTCACCAGTGTTCACCCCTATTTTTCTCCATCTACACCCTCGGTCTGGGACAGCTCATCGATCCCCACGGTCTTCAGTACCACCTCTATGCTGATGACACCCAGCTCTATCTCTCCTGACCTGACATCTCCTCCTTGTTATGCAAAATTCCACACTTTCTATCCTCTATCTCATCCTTCTTTTCTGCTCGCTTCCTGAAACTCAACATGGACAAAACTGAATTCATCATCTTTCCCCCAACCAATTGCCCCCACCTGACCTATCCATCACAGTCAACGGCTGCTCAATTTCCCCAGTCCCCCACGCTCGGTGCCTCAGGGTAATTCTTGACTCTGCCCTCTCCTTTAAGCCGCACATCCAAGCCCTTGCCACCTCCTGCCGACTCCAACTCAAAAATATTTCCTGGATCCATTAATTTCTTGACCTCAACACTGCATAAACACTTGTTCAAACCCTCATGATCTCCTACCTAAATTACTGTAACTTCCTGCTCACTGGCCTACCCTCCAGCTCTCTCGCTCCTCTCCAATCTATCTTAAAGTCTGCGGCCCGACTAATCCAACTTTCTCCCCGCTATTCCCCAGTCTCTCCTCTCTGCCAAGCCCTTCACTGGCTCCCCATTTCTCTGAGGCCCCGGTTTAGAACCCTAAATTTGACATATAAAGCCGTTCACAACCTGTCTCCTCCGTACATCTGTGACATGGTCTTCGGTTACCAACCCTTATGCAACCTGCGTTCCTCTCAAGATCTCCTTCTCTACTCCCCCTTATCTCTTCTTCCCACAACCGCATACAAGACTTCTCCCATGCTTCCCCTGTACTCTGAAACGCTCTCCCCACCATATCAAGCTCGCACCTACTCTGGCAACCTTCAAAAGACACCTGAAGACTCACCTCTTCTGAAAAGACTACAACCTGCTGTGAGCCTTGGTCCACCAAACTACCCATGACAAACGCTACCCTCTCCTATTGTATTCTCTCCTGCCCCCTTGTAGATTGTGAGCCTTCACGGACAGCGTCCTTTATCCTTTTGTACCTGTGTGCCTCATATTGTCCTTGTTCTTTGTACTTGTCTATGTAGACCCCTTTCTACATGTAAATCACCATGGAATTAATGGCGCTATAATAATTAATAATAATAATAGATATCCAAAGGGGGCAACACCCATATATCTATCAGAAGAACCAATCAGTCTAACTGGGTGCTAAAGTTTTAGTGCAAAGTGCTATAAAACCCAAGACAATGTTACATGCAGTACCTGGTATATTCAGCTGACGAGCGCTCCCGGTCCCTCCACCCCTACGATTGGGGGGGCCAGGAGTACTCAGCTCCATGTAATCTAAGCACATATCTTATCCTTGGAATGCAATCTGGATATATTCTGTGTTAAAGGGGTATTCCAGTAACATTAAAATCCTTGAGTCATTTTGCAAATGTAAATTACTAAAGCTTTGCAATTTATTTTTAGTTCTGAAAACAGAACTGATAGTTCGATATTATCCTCCTTCTTCTCCTCCTGAAAGTGAAGCATCTTCTTTCATTTCAATCATTCTTTGTGTCAACGATATGATCATTGTCTTCAATTCTGACTCAGATCATTAGCTACGTTAGTCTCCGTCTCCATCACAGCAGTGATTGACAGCTGGGACCGACTGTAATGAAAAGGGTCGGAGAAACCTCTTATATGCTGCAGTTTATAGTTTCTGCAACATTTAAAGGGGTTTTCCCACGATCAGAGTTAATCCAATGCAACTATTTGATCAGGTCTAGGAAATAGAGAGCAGACAAAGTAGCTCTGTCTCTTTTTGTCAAGCTTCTTAAAGAGGTTTGCTTATCTACAAAGTTAATTTTAATAAATAAATCTTGGAATAATAATAATTTCCACAATTGGATGTGTTTAAAAAAATGTTCCTGTGCTGAGATAATGTTGTATATGTGTCCTTTCTATCTACTGTGTAATGGCTGTGTCTGACCGTACAGGGACATGGTTTGATCATATCAGATCTCCTGTGCTGAGATAATCTTATATATGTGTCCCTGCTGTGTACTGTGTAATGGATGTGTCTGACCGTACAGGGACATGGTCTGATCATACCACATCTCCTGGGCAGGGTTAGAAGTAAAAAAAATATAAAGACATTACAGCATGGGATCACAGCCGATTCTTTTTGTGAGATAAAGCATTGTTCTGCCTGTTTTTAAAAAAGGTTACACATCAAAGAAAGAATAATATGTGATCCAATACTATAATGTTTGAATACGTTTTTCTTAGTCCTTAGCCCAGGACATGTGGTAAGATCAGACCATGTCCCTCTAAGGTCAGACACATCCATTACACAGCTCTTGACCTCTGAGACACACAAGGATGCACACATTACACACTCTTGACCTGATCTTTGTCCGGCTCTGTTCGACCTCCTCCTTAGATAACTCGCCTCTTCTCCTCTCTGACCGCAACATTCTCTCCTTCATGCTCACAAACCCTGGACCAAGTAGCGCCCCTCACCCTCAGAACCTCCAAACACAGAGTTATACAACCCTGGCTCACATCACAAACTCGATTCCTCCAGCGATGCTCTAGGAGTGCTGAATACCTATGGAGGAAAACCTGCACACCAGAACATCGTATCCATTATAAATTCATGTTAAAAACCTACAACTCTGCCCTTCACCTTGCTAAACAAATCTACTTCACCACCCTGATCTCCTCACTATCCAACACTCCAAAAAAACTCTTTGACACCTTTCACTCTCTCCTCAGTCCTAAAGTGCAGGCCCCCATCACCGACCTCTATTTTGATGATCTGGCTTCTTACTTTATGGAGAAAATACACAACATCCGCCAGGAAATCAGCTCCCAACTTTCAAGGATTGCTACTCCCATTCTTCCCCATATTTCCTCCGGCTCACTCTCCATATTTGACCCAGTCACCAAAGAAGAAGTCTCCAGGGTCCTCTCTTCCTCTCATCCCACTACATGCACCACTGACGCCATTTCCTCACACCCACTCCGGTCCCTCTCTCCGGTCGTCACAACTCACCTAACCAAAATATTCAATCTCTCCCTCTCTTCTGGCATCTTCCCCTCCTCCTTCAAACACTCAATCATTACTCCATTATTAAAGAAATCTTCTCTTGACCCATCCTGCACAAATGACTACAGACTAGTCTCCAATCTCCCCTTTATCTCTAAACTCTTGGAGCTTCTGGTCTACATCCATCTCACCCGTTACCTCTCCACTCACTCTCTTCTAGATGCATTACAGTCTGGCTTCCACCCCTTACACTCTACAGAAACTGCCCTCATCAAAGTGACTAATGACCTTCTGATGGCAAAACATAATGGTGACCACTCTCTGTATATCCTTCTTGATCTCTCTGCAGCTTTTGACACTGTTGACCACCATCTCCTACTCTCTATGCTGCACTCCATCGGTATAAAGGACACCGCTCTCTCCTGGTTCTCTTCCTATCTTTTTGACCGCTCTTTCAGTGTATCATTCGCTGGCTCCACTTCCTCCCCTCTTCCTCTCACTATTGGGGTCCCTCAGGGTTTAGTCCTTGCCCCTCTACTCTCTTACACGGCCTTGATTGGACAAACCATCAGCAGATTTGGCTTCCAGTACCATCTTTATGCTGATGACACACAATTATACACTTCAGCCCCTGACCTTACCCCTATTAAAGAACACCAATGACTGTCTAGCTGCAGTTTCCAATATCATGTATGCTCTCTATCTGAAACTCAACCTTTCCAAAACTGAACTTCTTCTGCTCTCGCCCTTCACTAACCTCCCTAAATCTGACATCTCTCTCTGTGTGCGGCACCACGATAACACCTAGGCAACAGGCTCGCTGTCTGGGTGTTATGTTTGACACCGATCTCCTTCATCTCCTATATACAGTTTCTCGTCCGCTTTTGTCACTTGCCCCTGAAAAACATCTCTAGAGTCCGCCCCTTTCTCACTAATCCATTCCCGCCTTGACTACTGAAATTCTCTATTAATTGGACCTTCCTCTCTCTAAACCTTTCCCTCTTCAGTCCATCCTTATTGCAGCAGCCAGGATCATCCATCTGGCCAGTTGTTACTCAGACACTTCTGCTCTGTGCCAGTCATTGTACTGGCTGCCTATACACTACAGGATCCAATTGAAATTGCTTGTTCTCACCCACAAAGCTCTTCACAGTGCAGCACCTCCCTACATCTCCTCCCTCATCTCTGTCTATCACCCCACCCGTTCTCTACATTCTACAAATGACCTTCGACTAACATATGCACTAATCCCATCCTCCCACTCCCGGTTCCAAGACTTCTCCCAAGCTGCACCAATTCTCTGGAATGCTCTACCCCAAGAAATCAGGATTATCCACAACTTGCATAGCTTCAGACGCTACCTAAAAATACATCTTTTTAAGGCAGCCTATCATACTCCCTAATAGAATTCCTCTGTACTGTACATAGCCCATTCGCTATCTCTCTGGACATAACTCTTCTTCAAACTCCACCAAACCCACAAGCTCCACACAGATGTCTGGTGACCATTCATGTAAGTTTATTTCTATCCCCACTTCCAAAAAATGCCTTGGCCATCACTGTGATAAGCCCCTGCACTTTTTGTAACCCCTTTCTCGTTATAGATTGTAAGCACTTTTGAGCAGGGTGAACTTTATTTTTGCTTTAATTATTGGATTGTACTTGTAATACTGATTCTATGCTTATTGTATTGTATCAAATTACTGTACTCTATGTTTTACATTGTTTCTCTGCTTTAATTATTGTACGACTGTGAGCCCTCGTGGACAGGGTCCCTGCCCCTCCTGTACCTGTACGTCCTGATCGCCTAGATTTAGTGTACTTGTTCTTGTCTCCCTCATCCTCATGTAAAGTGCCATGGAACCCAATGGCGCTATATAAATAAATAATAATAATAATAATAATAAATAATTTTACATTGATTCTCTGCTTAGTGTATTGGATTTTTTACATTGATTCTCTACTTTACTTACTGTATTGTATATTTTTTATTGTTACCAATGACTGTTCATACACAAACCACTGTATTGTAAAGCGCTGTGGAATATGTTGGTGCTATATAAATATTTATAAAAAGATTTATTTTTATTATTATTATTATCTCAGCACAGAAACATTTTTTAAACACAGTTGTGGAATGTATTATTAATCCAAGATCTATTGATTAAAATTAACTTTGTACATAGGAAAACCTCTTTTAAGAGCTTGATAACAAGAGACTGGGCTACTTTCTCTGCTCTCTATTTTCTGACCTGATCAAATAGTTGGTTTACCAGCTAAAAAAACATAGATGAGATGGCTGCACAATGTGAGCCAAAGCATTAAATGGAATCTGTCAGCAGGTTTTACTATGTAATCTGAAGACAGCATGTTTTAAGAGTTAACACACAGAATTTAAAGATGTGTCTCTTATCAAACAGCCTGATGTTTACTCGCAGTGATTGTTTTAGTAACAGAACCTTATCATTAGACTACATTGTCTTGTGATGGTAGTCTAACACATCCCCTTCTGTGATAAGCAGCTTATTGTCTATATATATTGTATATAGAGAGCCTGGTGTGGGCAAGGGCAACTTTCTCTATTTGCTGCATTGGTTAATCTAAAAACTCTGTGTCGGGACCACTGCACCCAGTAAACTTAGTGATACATTGTTGGATTCATGCCCTTTGTACCTACATCATGTTGCTGACAGATAAGGTAGCAAATAGCTGCTGACAGATTCCCTTTAATTGGTTAAAACTGACAGTGTTGGTCACAATATCTATGAGGTCTCACTCACACAAGCATATAAATCGGACAAGTGCAATCTAAAAAAACAAGAGATTGGACCAATGTTATTTAATGAGGCAGTGCAGATCTGCGTTTTTTTTTCTCAGCTGAAATCGGTACAATGTGAGTAAAAAAAAATGTATGCCATGTAGACCATCAGTACAGCATCCGATTTTTATGGATACGCTAGCTGAAGGACTAATAATAAAGGGGGTGTAATAAAGGGGATGGGGTTAACCAGAGGGGGCAGAACCATATAAATTTAGTACATCATGAAAGGGCGAGGCTAACTGGAGGGGGCGGATCCATATGCATCTGGCATATTATGAAGGGGCGTATCAAAACAAAGGGGGAGGACCATATGCATCTGGCGGATTGTGAAGGGACGTGGTTAGCCAGAGGGGCAGAGCCATATGCATATTTTGCATTATGAAGGGGACAGAGCTATGAAGGGGGCTAATTGGATGGGTGTGGATCCATACGCATCTGGTGCATTATGAAGGGGCGTGTCTAACCAGAGGGGCAGAGCCATATGCATCTGTCGCATTATGAAGGGAGTGGTGCAGTGAAGGGGAGACTATGTGTGGACATATATACACACACATACACTAAGCTTTATATATTTGATTACTATTCTGTAAGATGTAAAACTATAAGTGGTTCTTTAAAATGTTACTAGCTGCTGTGCAAAAAAATGGATTGTATACGGAGAGCACACGGATGACAAGTGAGATAAAAATTGTCCCACTATTCTGGATGAGAATGGGACCAATTTTCATATACGCTCATGTGAGAAACAATGTTATGGAAAGGGAATTTTCATAAAAAACTCTATTAAATGCTCCTGCTCTCATTGATTTAACAGATGACACACACTGCACTGATGAGGGGCAGTTACCCCGAAACACAGTGTCTGCAGTTTGGGGATTTGTTCTGGCACAAACCCTAAGTCATATTAAAAGGCTTGTTAAAGATCCAATTATGACTTTGAGGACAGCTACCGAAAGGTGGCGCTAGAGTTCGTTCACTTCCTTACTGAAGTGACAATTTGCATATTTCCCAGAGGAGCATTGCAGCTATAAGCTTCCTTATCAGCTTATCTGCTTTCTTAACGCTGGCAGACAAAATCCTCCATGAGGTAAAAAGCTAGTCTCCAGATCTGATCATATAGTGATTTCTTGTAACCTCTTACTTTGTTCGTGGGCTGTCAATTAATTTTAGTTTCTGCTGGAAACGATCAATAACAATGACGTGAAATGACTAATTTTAAAATGAATCTAAATTCTGAAAACATTGAGAACTTACGGTTCTCTTCTATTAAAGCCCTTTGGCAAAAATGAAGCATAGCTGCTATGTTAAATAGGCCTGGCAAGAACTGCAATTTCCGAGTAATGCTAAAAAACAAGTGTGTATTTGCATATTAGAAGCTATATCTGAGATCCCTTCAGCTTTTCTGAGTCGCCAATGAGTCATTGTCACACAGAGCCGGGTTTGTTGCTCTTCTGAGCAGAAGCAGCATGGTACAGGCAGCCCACGGTAAGCAGTAACCATTGGCACACTGTGTATCTCCTTTCTAACAGAGGCCGGCTATTTAGGGAAGGAAGCCACACTTCCCAAGACTCCTTTCAGATCATTTCATGTTTAAGATGTCCTTTTTCAGAGCAACACTTACCAGCTTCTTGGCAGCTAGCCTCGCTTTTGATTTCCTCCCTTTCTATGGGATTTCATTGATAAATAATTCTCTGTTCTCTGATTATGGATGAATCGCATATTGTATTGTCAGTTTCTCTGTTCAGACTTCTGTGTGTCGAAGCCTTTATGAACAGTATTTGTATTCATAGACAATTATATTGTTTTAGTGGTTGTTTTGGGGTTGTAACATGTTTGTATTCACAGTATTGTATGTATGAGCAGTGGCGTAACTTCAAGCTCAGGGGCCCCGATGCGAAAGCTCCAACAGGGCCCCCAATTATTGCAAATCTTTGATAGTATTAGTCTTTTTCTATAGGTCAAAGGGACTTTTGGGGCCCCCCTAGGCTGCAGGGCCCGGGTGCGATCGCAACCCCTGCACCTATTGTAGTTACGCCCCTGTGTATGAGCGTACACGAGAGTATTGTAAAAACGAATCTGGCCCCATAGGTGTGAATTGGCCCCTATCGAGTTGCCCTAAACAGTATCTGTATGTCATGTGGAGCTTATATTTTTCTGAAGTATTTTTTAATGCCAAGAACAATCTGTAGGCAGAAGAAAGAATAGCGATAATTATTTTATTGGATTAACAAAAGCCCATTGTACAGTATAAATACATTTGTCATGTTTAAGCCATCAATTTTACCCATTCTTATATATTTTCCGTGTTTGCTAAATTTGTTTACTCCTAAAATGTGAATGTAATTGTCAACCTTTAGTCCATATAATCTGACATGCCTAATGTGTTCCATCAGATTTAGGCTGGATGCAGACGAGTTTATGAAAATTTGGGACAGCCACCTCCACAAATCATATACATGGCTGGCTCCGAGGGCAGCTCCATGTGCTTTTCTGAATATTAGACAAGTGCTGGAGCCATCTACCCTGTTTCCTTCTTCTCCCAAAAATTACAGACTAAGGGGTTTTTGCTTAATTTTTGCTCCCGCAAAGATCGCGCTCCTATGATCCCCTTATTTTGATCAGAGGTGCTAGTCCTATGATATTTTTCAATAAAGAAGAATTCACATTTATTGTTGAACAAAAAAATTAAAATTTATAATATACTGTACAATGATTGTCATCACAAACCAGCATAACCAGACAAACTGTGAATCCTATCAAGAATGTCTTGTTACTTGAAGCCTCCAATAGTATATCCCCATCACCCCATCATCTTCTTCATCCCCTTGTAGCCCTCAATACGGTATCTCCATCATCCCCTTCATCCCTTTGCAGCCCCCAATACGGTATTATCCCCCATGCCTCTTGCAGCCCCCAATATGGTATCTTCCATCATCCCCTTGCAGCCTCCAATACGGTATCTCCATCATCCCCTTGCAGCACTCAATACAGAATCCCCTTGCGGCTCCAATACGGTATACCCATCATCCCCTTCATCTCCATGCAGCCCCCAATACGGTATCCCCATCATCCCTTTCAATCCCTTGCAGCCCCAAGACGGTATCCCCATCATCCCCATCACGGTACTGCTACCTGCAAACAAACCCCACATATTCTCACTGATCCTCTGCGGTTGCGTTTTATGGTCTTCCGGGTGGCGCTCTGATTTTTGCTGCCGTAGATGTATGGTAAGCCAATCTGAGTCTGCAGCCGTCAGCCAATCATGCATGTAACATCATGCGCCGAAGTTAGCTGCTGGCCTCTGATTGGCCCGTGGCTTAACGTACATCTATGGCATAATGGTATGTCTTTTTTTTAGGGTGCCTTATATTCAGCAGTGCAGCAAAACTAATAGTATGTCTTATTTTCAGGGGGTGTCTTATTTTCATGAAACACAGTATATGCATGATATTTTAGACCAAGGTAGTGCACGGTGTGATTTTTTTTTCCTATGGACAGCCATACCAAGAGAGATATTGTACTTCTGTACAGCCCTTCTGATTAACATGGGTAGTGGGCACAAAAATTGGATAGCCCATGTCCAATTTATATGGTCGTCCGCACGAGCCTTGGCTAGTTCAGACGAATATATAAAAACTCGCTGGTTTTCATTCACAAAAACGTGAATTTTCATCTATATTCTCACATGTATTCTATCCGTATGGTTTTTATACATCCGCAGTGAATCAAATTTACAAGACCAAAAACAGTTTTCTATATCGACAATGCCAATGTATCATTATGTCCTTAAAAAGTGGATGATATAGGTTGATACATATTTGATTTGACATTTTTTTTGTGAACCCAAAAATAGGCGAGTTTCATCCAATATATAGAAGAGAATAGTGCATACAGATTTTTTTTTGGCACAGACATCTGAAAAACCCAATTGACCTTGGTCCACGTAATGGCCATGTTTTCCACAAATAGCACCTGGACTTAAAATATGCTTGTGTGAATGTAGCTTTACAATAATAGAAATCTTCAAAGAACCCTCATGTTCTACAAATCATCAGTCATTCATTTGTAAAGAAAAACTTCACCCCTGAGATCTTACCTGTTTTACCCAAAATCTTTAGTTGATTATTCTTAAATGTGAAGCGGAAATCCAGAAGGCAGACTCCCTGTATGGTTATACACTATGTTATCTGAAGGTGCTGCAATGATCGCTAGTATGTGGGTTGGGCATACAACCCTGTTCCAAATTATTATGCAAATGTTCTTTTTCTCAGATTTTCCTAAAACATCAAATTTTATTAAAGAAACCTCCCAATGATAACAGTATAATTTTCAAAATTAAAAAAACTCTAAATGCACTGTTCAAAATTATTAGGCACAGTAGAGTTTCTAAACATTTGATATGTTTGAAACAACTGAAAATGCTCATTTGTAGAATTTGCAGCATTAGGAGGTCAGATTAACTGAAATAAAAAGCTATTTAACTCCAAAACATCCTAACAGGCCAAGTTACATGTTAACATAGGAACCCTTCTTTGATATCACCTTCACAATTCTTGCATCCATTGAACTTGTGAGTTTCTGGAGAGTTTCTGCTTGTATTTCTTTACATGATGTCAGAAAAGCCTCCCAGAGCTGCTGTTTTGATGTGAACTGCCTCCCGCCCTCATATATCTTTTGCTTGATTATACTCCAAAGGTTCTCTATAGGGTTGATGTCAGGGGAAGATGGTGGCCACAACATGAGTTTATCTCCTTTTATGCCCATAGCATCCAATGACACAGAGGTATTCTTTGCAGCATGAAATTGTGCATTGTCATGCATGAAGATGATTTTGCTCCAGAAGGCACGTTTTTGCTTTTTTTACCATGGAAGAAAGTTCACAGTCAGAACCTTTATATACTTTGCAGAGGTCAGTTTCACACCTTTAGGAACCTTAAAGGGGCCTACCAGCTGTTTCCCAATGATTCCAGCCCAAAACATGACTCCCCCACCTCCTTGCTGACGTCGCAGCCTTGTTGGGACATGGTGGCCATCCACCAACCATCCACTACGCCATCCATCTGGACCATCCAGGATTGCTCGGCACTCATCAGTAAACAAGACTATTTGAAAATTAGTCTTCATGTATGTCTGGGCCCACTGTAACCGTTTCTGCTTTTGAGCACTGTTTAGGGGTGGCCAAATAGTAGGTTTATGCTCCACAGCAACCCTTTGAAGGATCCTACAGCTTGAGGTTCGAGGGACTCCAGAGGCACCAGCAGCTTCAAATATCTGTTTGTTGGTTTGTAAGGCCTTTTTAGCAGCTGCTCTCTTAATCCGATGAACTTGCCTGGCAGAAACCTTCCTCATTCTGCCTTTATCTGCACAAACACATCTGTGCTCAGAATCAGCCACAAATCTCTTCACAGTACGATGATCACGCTTAGGTTTTCGTGAAATATCTAATGTTTTCATCCCTTGTCCAACACATTGCACTATTTGTTGCTTTATGGCAGCAGAGAGATCCTTTTTCTTTCCCATGTTACTTGAAAACTGTGGCCTGCTTAATATTGTGGAACATCCAGTTTTCCTTTTATTGGGCTCACCTGCCAAACTGATTATCACAGGTATCTGAGATTGATTTCAGTGATCCAAAGAACCCTGAGACACAATACCATCAAAGGGTTTCATTGACAAAAAAAAGAACAAAAAACCCTATAACGCTTAAAACCAATTTGCATAATAATTTGGAACATAGTGTAGATAGATGACAAATCAGGGTGTTATATGCATGATTTTATAGCATGACCGCGGTTCTCAGATCCATTCTATAATAAAATGTGAGGCACAGTGCATCTGTGTTAGCATATTGCCCGTGTTCGTGTTGCTTGAATATCAGTGGGAGATTGGCACAGCACCTGGCATGATGTAAGAAAGCAGCAGAGTATGTGGAAAGGAGTGTGAGAGCATGTGGACCTTAGTAGGAAATGAGCATCTGTGGTTGTATACCGAGAAAAAGGGAAGATGACAATAGTATTTAATAGTAATAAATCTGCCTTTAATAATGGAGGCTTGGACCTGGTTTTTGTACATTGAAGTAAAAATCATATGGCAGATTTATCACCGAAGTGTCCTGCAGAAATCTATGCACTTGGTTCAGAAAACACTGCTTCACCTGTATGGAGTGAGTCACAACATTTCTGGAAGGAGCCTAATGGTGGGTTTACACACACCAATCATTGTATCCAATCTCTGAACCAATCTCTGGTTGCAGTGAAATCATGGACAGATAGTTCCATGTTGTACACAGCCACAAAATGGAACTATGTGTCCATGATTTCACTGCAACCAGAGATTGGTTCAGAGATTGGATACAATGATTGGTGTGTGTAAACCCACCATTAGGGCCGCTTTACACACACCAACTTCTGTGACCAACTTCTGAACAGATCTCTGGTTGCAGTGAAATCATGGACACATTGTTCCATTTTTGTGACTGTGTACAAATGGAGCAATGTGTCAATGATTTCACTGCAACCAGAGATCTGTTGAGAAGTTGGACACAAAAGTTGGTGTGTGTAAAGCGGCCCTTAGCTAACGAAAGTTGCTAAGATTTTACTATATTTCACACCTAAATCTCATTCACACATTGGGTATAAAATCCGTAGCGGATTTTAAAATCATCACATGACAATTTATGTTGCAAATTTTTACACTGCATTTACTTCCATAGTGACAACCAATACGACTTAAAACTGAGCTCAAATTTAAAGTAAGTGAACTGCATCCACTGGAGGGTGAAAATGCAGCAGCTGTCACGTACATCATGTGAATGAATAACTATGGCATAGGGTCTTATCTGAAATAATGGAGACCAATAAGCTGAGATGAAACTGCTCAGTTTAGAGGGTTGTGTCACACACGACCAGTATAAAAGGCTCCAAACAGCCGCTGCAGTATCCACAGGCTGAAGCAATAGTAGAAAAACTAGAGGAAATATTCTGTTAACCGTCTCAATGCTAGATGCTATAGTCACTATTGCTACGACCATCTAATGGGTTATATGCTACCACTGTGTGCAGAATTATTAGGCAAGTTGTATTTTAGATAATTATTTTTATTATTGATCAACAACTATGTTCTCAATCAAACCAAAAGACTCATAAATTTCAAAGCTTAACATTTTTGGAAGTTGGAGTGCTTTTTTTTTTAGATTTGGCTATGTTATGAGGATATCTGTGCAGAATTATTAGGCAACTTAGTAAAACAAAATATATTCCCATCTCACTTGTTTATTTTCACTAGGTAAACCAATATAACTGCACAAATTTGGAAATAAAAATTTCTGACATGCAAAATCAAAACAAAAAAATTAGTGTCCAATATGGTCACCTTTCTTTATGGTGACACTCAACAGCCTCTGGATCTACAGATGGCATCACGACATTCCTTAATAAACCCTTATCCCTGTAAATATACCCCTTTTCACTGTCACCGCAAAGTCACAGGCTTGGGCACCGACCACCCGTGACATCCCTGAGCCCAACCGCCCGAGATCAGAGTACCCCAGACCCTTGTGGGCCCGACAGATGCATGTGATGTAGCATTGTCCTGCATGCAAATCATGTTCTTCTTGAATGATACCGACTTCTTCCTGTACCACTACTTGAAGAAGTTGTCTTCCAGAAACTGGCAGTAGTCTTGGTTGTTGAGCTTCACTCCATCCTCAACCCGCAAAGGTCCAACAAGTTCATCTTTGATGATACCAGCCATACCAGTACCCCATCTCCCCCTTTGCTGGTGTCTGAGTCCGATTCGGAGTGGAGCTTTTGGCCCTTTACTGATCCAGCCTCTGGCCCATCCATCTGGCCCATCAAAAATCACTCTCATTTCATCAGTCCATAAAACCTTTGAAAAATCAGTCTTAAGATATTTCTTGGCCCAGTCTTGACGTTTTATCTTATGTTTCTTGTTCAAAGGTGGTCGTTTTTCACCTTCCTTACCTTGGCCATGTCCCTGAGTATAGCACACCTTGTGCTTTTTGATACTCCAGTAACGTTGCAGCTGTGAAATATTGCAAAACTGGTGGCAAATGGTATCTTGGCAGCTTCACGCTTGCATTTTCCTCAATTCTTGGGCAGTTATTTTGCACCTTTTTTGCTCAACACGCTTCTTACGACCCTGTTGGCTATTTGCCATGAAACGCTTGATGTTTGGTGATCAGGCTTCAAAGGTTTGGCAATTTCAAGACTGCTGCATCCCTCTGCAAGACATCTCACAATTTTGGACTTTTCAGAGCCCGTCAAATCTCTATTCTGACCCATTTTGCCAAAGGAAAGGAAGTTGCCTAATTAATTAAAGTCACCACCCCTTATTATAATGAGTGGTGTTGATGGTCAAGTCAGGACCACACACCCCTCCACTACATTACAGAGACATCGACATACCAATAAGCAAACCTGATTTACTTAATTGGTAGTTGGGCTGTCCAAGTCTTATCTACAGCTTGGAGTAGGACAACATGTATAAAAAGTATCATGTGATCAAAATGCTCATTTGCCTAATAATTCTGCACACAGCTAAAGTGTACAGGTAGAGGAAATGTGTTGAATCCAACTACGCTGCTTTACAATCAACCATAACCAAGGAAAATTGGTGAATGCAAGTGGCTTTATTCAACCAGGTGGTTGTCCTGATAAAAGGGTGAGGAATACACCTTGGACGCATTGAATAAAGCCACTTACATTCACCGATTTCCTTGGTATATGGTTGATTGTACAGTAGCGCAATTGGATTCAACATATTTCCTCTATTTTTTTCTACCTGTACACTATAGTTGACACATAGGACCATCTAATGGGTTATATGCCTATCAATAGTGACTACAGCATCTAGCATCTAGATGATTAACAGAGTGTGGGGACTCCCTCTTTGACCCCATTGGCAATTTTTCAGTGAGGTCATGTGTCACTGCACTTGGGACACTGCTGTAATTATTAGCCGGTAATAGTGCTGGTTCCTGGTGCACTTGGATCTCTACCATATGTTGATCTCAGTGTTGTCCCTGCTCGCTGTATAAACCCTTAGGCCACATGCACACATTGAGTATTCAGTGATTTTTTTACCTTTTGTTTTTGTAAGGCAACACTAGGAGTGAGTGATCAATACAGAAGTGGTGAAGTGTTTCTATTATTATACTTTACTTCTGATTGTTCCACTACTGGTTTTGGCTACAAATACTGAGGTAAAAAATTCAATACTCAATGTGTGCCCATGGCTCTAAGGCTAGGGCCACATTGGCTTCGGGTGTTTGTTAGGCATAGAGCAGCATTACCGCAGTGTTACTGTAGTGTAACGTTGTGTTAAAGCTGCCATAGAGTAATATGGGTGACGGGGTCTGAAGCGTATGCAATCGCGGGCACAAAAGTCACAGTTGAGTATTTGGTGAGTTTTTTACCTCAAGATTGGTAGCCAAAACCCAGGAGTGGATAATTAAATACAGAAGTGGTGAGTGTTTCTATTAGACTTTTCCTCTGATTGCTCCACTCCTGATTTTGTCTACAAATCCTGAGGTAAAAAACTCATCAAGTACTGAGTGTGCACATGGCCTATAACAGCATTAACACACGTAACACTATGGTAACCCTGCGGTAATGCTGCTCTATGCCATCCTAACAAACACCTGACGCCAATGTGGACCCTAGCCTAAGGTGGCTGCGGGTGATTGGATCGCTTACACCTTTCTCTTTCCCCGGTGATACTTACAATACTATCATGGATACAGCATTTCTTTCCAGTCTTTCCACCTCATCCATAATTTCCTGTTTCCCTAACTAGATTTGATTCAAATCTCAGTCTTCTTTCTTTAGACAAAGTCTCTCCTTTTTCTTGGCTTTTTTCTAAGCTTACATAAATGCAGTGCAGTAGGGGCCTTATTACAGCAGAGCTGTTCTCAGCCATCACATCAACAGTGTGACTCCTATTTGGATGCCTTCAGGACTTTTTAGAAATATCACATTTTATACAGGTAAACCAAGGTAAAGAGTCAAAAATGCATTAATTCAGTCTGTAAAGCAGCCCAGACATCAAGATACAATCTTCATCTTACATGTTTGCTGCCGCAAAATGAAAAACATATTTCTGCCCTATTTTATGTCTGCATAAACCCAGCAGCCTGTGGGGCCAGTTCATTATCACACTTGCTGCTTGGTTTTGCCTCGTTTTCAAAGCCTTTTCATTGATTTTCATTTGAACCTTCTTTTTTTTGTATTTCAGTCTGTTTTATATGTGTTCACCCTGTTTTTTTTTCATTATTGTGGGCAGTGTTTGGGTTTATAGATGTTTCTGCTGCATCATTAATTGCAACTTTTTAAAAAGTTTCAAAAGTTTTCCACTTACCTCAGCTTCTCCTCCATACCATTTGGTCCACAGATTGGACTACATGTACAATATGAAGGGTTCCCTTAATTGATTGTCTATTAAGCAGGATCTGTCAGCGGATTTTTGCTATGTAATCTGATAACAGCATGATATAGAGGCACAGATATTGATTCTAGTGATGTATCACTTATTGGACTGCTTGGTCTAGTTTGTATAGATCCCTGTTTTCTCTTCTGTAGATGTAGTGATCAGAATGCTGAGCTGTGTATAACCTCGCCCACCACTGACTGGCAGCATCCTGTGTACGATATACAACTACACTTTGTCAGTAAGCAGCCAATCAGTAGTGGGAGCGGGGTTACACAGATTAGCCTGATGGGCCTATATATAAGACCTAGTCTGGCAGTGATAATATCCTGCTGATAAGACACTCATTATATTGAAACTACAATGCATAGCATAATAAGTGACACTTTCCTGGACCTAGGCTCTTTGTTTCTGCATTATGCTGCTTTCAAAGTAAATATCAAAACCCTGCTGACAGATTCCCTTTAACAGATCTTAACACAATTCTTTACTAATCTACTTGATGTGCAACAGACCACCTAAAAGGAGGCACAGACAGAAAAGTGGAGACCCTCACAAGATTAACTTTATACTGTGTGACAACCTTATCCATGTAAAATACTTGACATATATGTTTAATAGTTATGAGCGAGCACTACCATGCTCAGGTGCTTAGTAATTGTATTGAGCAGTTGAATGCTGAGATGAGCGCGAGTCCTGAGTGTAATGAAAGTCAATGGGGAACTCAAGTATTTTTCCAGAAGGTTTCCCGGAAAAAAGCTTGAGTTCCCCATCAACTTCTAATATACTCGGGAACTTGAGTACCGAGGACCCGAACATGGTAATGCTCACTCATCACTAATTTTAAATTTATTTTTTCCTATGACTATTGTATATGCTTATAGTAAGAATTCATCTGATGATTTTATATAAATTGTCACTTCAGTGAATAAGTAAACTAACTCTAGTGCCACCTATAAGGGTAGCAATCCTAAAAGTCATAATCAACTCTTTAACATGCCTTTTAATATGACTTAGGATTTTTGCCAGATCAGAACCCCAAACTGCAGACTCTGTGTTTTGGGGTGATTGCCCCTCATCAGTGCAGTGTATGGGAGTCTGATCTAGCTGTATGGGGGCTAAGACAAGGGCTGGGGGAACAGCTATTCTCCTTGTGGAGAGCATTCTGCCTGCCGGCAGCGAGGAGACTTATAGCCATAATGCTCCTCTGGGATGATTTTAGTAAGATGTTTGATTTCCTCTTGTGTTTTAGATGGAATCCTTTTACTGACAACTTTCTGCTCCTGCTGCGGCTGCTGGGCGAGCAGCGTCACTACATGATCACATGACTCTGGATATGGACTCAGTCCTGTCAGACTTTGTTCGGTCTACAGGGGCTGAACCTGGTCTGGCAAGAGATCTGCTAGAAGGTAAGACTGCTCCTGCTTGTTTCTGTAGCCTTTTCAGGAAACAATTTTATTCACATGGTTAACTTATTTGGACATATTCAGTCATGCGCTTAAAATCTGTTCACATTGTAAATTGAGGATAAATGTTACCCAAACACGGTCCACACCCCAAGATATACACTTTGTTGCCACTGCTGTTAGAATATGAGTGTAAGAAAAAAGGGCGCTCACCTCACCGCACCAAGTAGAGAGTCCGTTTTGTAGGAAGATTAGTGCATAATCCAATTATGATATAAGTAAGGTATCCAGTGTTCAAACTCTTTTTTTAAAAATTCTTTAACCTTTATTGGGATATAAAAAAAAAGTCCAAGGACTACACATAGAGCTTAAAACATAAGTCCAAAGGGATCCTTTAGACCAAGGCAGACATGTTTCGGACCATGTGGTCCTTACTCATTGCATACAACATCTACATGGAGTGAGCGTTTTAACTCATGTTCTGTCCCAACCACGTGGTCCTCATCAATAGTGGATTATATCATAGATTGGAGAATTTGATAAAAAAGGAGTTTGAATGCTGGATACCATTATTTTACCATAACTGGATTATGCTGTTACAATACTGGATTATGCTGTTACAAGTGTCGATGGGTTAAAGACTCCATTTAAAACATGCCAAATTTATTCAAGCTTTAAAATGCTTTTCAATTAATTTATTAATGGTCCCAGAGTGGTTAAAAAAATAAACAAAAGTAAAAATATTGATTTCATGGTCTGGACTGGTGCTGCTCTTCTGTACTGTTGGTGGCATCCGTTGCCATCCCCTGACTTCCTCTTCCTCCGTACTTCTGCTGCATTGACTTTAACTGATGGACTGAACTGGTGATGCTCTTCTGTACTGTTGGTGGCACCTGTTGCCGTCTCCTGACTTCCTCTTCCTCCATCCATCTGCTGCATTGACTTTTAACTCAGGGACTGTAACCCGGGTGTGCCTCTTCTGTACATTGGTGGCAATCTGTTGAAATTTTCTGATTCCTCTTCCTCCGTACTTCTGCTGCATGAACTTAACCATGGACTAAAACTGTTGCTGCACTTCTGTATGTGGTGCATCCGTTGCCATCTCTGACTTCTCTTTCTTCATTACTTATGGCTGCATTGACTTTAATTCATGGACTGGACTGGTGCTGCTCTTCTGTACTGTTGGTGGATCCGTTGCCGTCTCCTGACTTCCTCTTCCTCCGTACTCTGCTGCATTGACTTTAACTATGGACTGAACTGGTGATGCTCTTCTGTACTGTTGGTGGCACCTTGCCGTCTCCTGACTTCCTCTTCCTCCATCCTTCTGCTGCATTGACTTTAACTCATGGACTGGACTGGTGATGCTCTTCTGTACAGTTGGTGGTCATCTGTTGCCTTCTCCTGACTTCCTCTTCCTCCGTACTTCTGCTGCATTGACTTTAACTCATGGACTGGACTGGTGCTGCACTTCTGTACTGTTGGTGGCATCCGTTGCCATCTCCTGACTTCCTCTTCCTCCGTACTTCTGCTGCATTGACTTTAACTCATGGACTGGACTGGTGCTGCTCTTCTGTACTGTTGGTGGCATCCGTTGCCGTCTCCTGACTTCCTCTTCCTCCGTACTTCTGCTGCATTGACTTTAACTCATGGACTGGATGTGCTGCTCTTCTGTACTGTTGGTGACATCCGTTGCCGTCTCCTGACTTCCTCTTCCTCCATCATCTGCTGCATTGACTTTAACTCATGGACTGGTCTGTGCTGCTCTTCTGTACGGTTGGTGGCATCCGTTGCCGTCTCCTGACTTCCTCTTCCTCCGTCCTTCTGCTGCATTGACTTTAACTCATGGACTGGACTGTTGCTGCTTTTCTGTACGGTTGGTGGCATCCGTTGCCGTCTCCTGACTTCCTCTTCCTCCGTACTTCTGCAGCATTGACATTTCGATCATGCCAAAAAAAACAGTCTTGAAGTGACCACCCCTTTAATAGGAAAAGTAGCATACAGAGGTTTAGTAGATAACGTACATAGCTTAGACAGGTAGTTAAGATAATATACAAAGACAAACAAGCAAAAAAGAAAATGGAACATAACACAGAAAAAGCACACAAAAAGTGCCAAGTTATTCCTCTATTAATTCCCATTTATATTCGCTTTAATCATCAAACAAAAAGCAAAATACTGATGTAACAGCTGATCAGCTTGCCAATTGGCACTCTGTGGGCAGGAATTTACTTTGCCTTTGGCCTTAAAGGGAACCTGTCATGCCAAAAAATGCTCAACCTGCAGATATTGGGTTAATCTACAGGTTAATAGTGTTCCAAAGCTTCTTGGCCACTGCTCTGAAAGCCTGGTTGCCGGGAGGAAATGAGCTTAATGCTTGCAGTCTTAGCTTCAATTATGGAGACGTGGCTTCGGGTACCATTCAGTACACATTGATGAGAGGCTGTAACTGCAACCTTGGCAGTGACAGACAACCGACTCTGAATTGCATCAGTACAGAGCAGTCAGTGCCAAGACTTGGTTACAGCCGCAGCTTAATACGTACTTATTGGTGACTGAGACTGCTCTAGACACGCCTCTATGACTGAAAGGCAAAAGCTGGTGGGAGGAATATAGTTAATTTCCTCCTGGTGTTGTGCTCTCAGTGCGGTCAGTAGCATTAGGATACTATTAAGCTTATGATTAACCCTATATCTGAAGGTTAAGGCCCATTCCCTGCTTTTTTTGCTGCATATTTTTAAGCACAAGCTCATCACAAACCATGAGTAATGGAGCACTGCTTTCTATTAGACCTTTCCTCTGAGTGTGCCACTCCCGATTTTGATTGTTCCACTCCTGGCTTTTTTTGAGCTTGTGCATAAAAATACGCAGCAAAAAGCAGTGTGTGAATGGAACCTAATAGTGTATTTTTACATTGCAGGTCTACAGTAATTCTTTAACTTTCTTTGATGTCAGTAGAATTAGTTGCGTTCCATCAATATATACCACTTGCAGTAGTTGCGTGGCACTGTGCTGAGCCTACTACATTAATTTGATTAGGGTTGGATGTGCAGTCCCCGGCAATGGCCACTATACATTTGATGGCGCTTTGCCATTTGATCACATTCTGCAAATGAAACAGCTGATCATCAGTGGTGCCGGATTTTGCACCCCCTCCCCATCTGATATTGATGACTTATCCTAAGGATACACTATCAGTTTCAAAGAACAAAACAACCCCTTTAACTATAAAGATGCAAAGACAGGCAATCAGTGGTTGTAAATATGTGATTTCTCCCAGCCACTCTACCATACCCTAAGAGTGTAAACAAGAAAACAGATCAATATGATATGTACAGCACAATATTCATATAAAAACCTCATCTACTTATTTGATAGAACACCACCAGCAGTGTAGGATTAGCACAGATAAATATGCATAATCCATTGTAGCAAATCCACATGCCGCGGTAGTTTATTAATACCGATTTATTATCACACACATCTAAGGCATATCCACAGATTATGTACAGGTGCACATTCCACCTCTATGACCTTTAAAATTGGATCCTCTGTTCATTTCCATGAGAGTTCCAAAAACAGTAATATTACGTTAGTTATGATTATTGGTGTTGAGCCTCCGTGCCCACTTCATCATCACATTATCAGTGACGTTGGCTTCTCTAGTGCTTTTAGGCAGGTGTACCACAGCTAGTAGTAAACCTTTTCAGATGAGACTGCAGGTTTATAGGAAATCTATTTTTAATAGACCTACGTATGTACTGTACATGCATCAGTGGCTCTTCTGACGAAAAAGCAGACGTAGCATTAATATTTCTTTGTTGCAAGTTTTCTGTTGCTCTGAAATAAAACAAAAACTGTTTGACTATAGATCTTCTAAATAGTTACTCCATGTCCACTACTACTGTAAAATGATGATGAGCTTGTTACTTCAGAGACCATCACTATATGTATGTAGTGTCATTAAAGCCCTTATGCCATTTAATTAGTCTATGGGAATGTATTTACCACCACCTTAATCTGGATGGTTCTTCTACATGGGAATCTGGCATAAAGTAATTACTATGTTTTCTGAGAGCAGCATGACCTAGGGGCCAACACTGTGGTACCAGGCATGTGTCACTTACTAGTTCACATGCTGTCATTTTGACAAAATCACAGTTTTTTCTGCTGCAGATCTACCGATCTAATGGCAGGTTTACCCGTTGCGATATCGGAGTCCAATTTCAATGAAAAGTCACGTGGTTCGATCGTTGGACCCGATATCGTTCCTGCGTTGTATGGTGTGAACGTCCAATACGATGCAGGAACGATGTCAATGCGATATCGGGGATTGAATGAGCGTGCTATTCAATGCTCCGATATTGAATGGAGATTGGAGCCGGATCGTGCTGTGTGACAGCCCAATTCCGATGTGAAGTTCTACGTCACCCATTCACTCCCATGTTAAATGGTCATTCCTGGGTTGGGGGGCGTAGACATCGCACGGACGTTGGATTCAGAAATCGCAACGTCTAAACCTCCGATGCGATGCGGAGAAACGAGCACTAAATGCGCGCTCCCGCGCCATTGAATTGCGATATCGCAACGATATTGAAACGTGTAAACCCACCATAACAGTTTTTGAATGCTGAGCTGTGTATAATTACTCATTAATTGCTGATTGGCAGCTTTCTGTGTACACTGTGCATAGGCAGAAAACAGACAATCAGTGGAGGAGGTGTGGTTATACAGAGCAGCAGACATCTAGTCCTCTAGTGATAATCTCCAGCTGATATCAACTATATAGAAGTAGCAAGCGCAAATACTAATTGCATGAGGACAAAATGATTGTTGGTCTGATCATTCTGCTCCAATATATCATGCCTATTGTCGACAGCCCATGCATGGAGTGATGTGCTGCCATTAATGATGAATTTCTTGTGGGTATAAATAATCTAATCAACTAATGCATGATCATTTTGTTAGTTCATCTGCTGAATAGAGGCATGTTTACATAGGCTGATGTAACCCATGTAAGTAAGCCGTTAGGCTGACAGCCCATTCTGCCGCAGCCACATAACTGCTGCATCCACTGATGGCAACCAATAAGTGCATGTATTTGTGATAACACCGAAGTGTTGCCTGCAAACTCGCTCTTTCATTTGCAGCTCGACATGGGCTCATCAATTGCACAAAATATATCTTAAATTTCATTGGATAATATCACAAAGTTTTCACCCGATGATGCAGCTAGTGGAAATAATCAGTTGAAAAATCTAACATGCCCGTCCATGGTTTTAAACAATAATGAACGTTCACCTATTGGACAATAGTCAAAGTTAACGATCATTTGTTCGTCCAGATATTGAGCAAATATTCATTAAAAGGGGAATTCCAGGGAAAGAAAACTTTTTAGTACAGTCCCTGCCATGCTACATGATGATGCAGAGCTCTACACTGCAGTTCTAGGATCTGTACATTGCTTATAATTCAATAAAATCATACTGGTCCTTTGATCTCCCCCCTTCCTCATGGGGCATACAATTTCAGCCTGAGAGATTCATGCCGGAGCAGAATACAGGAGTTGTGACAGGGGCATGGATTCTGGTAGCTGCAGGATCATCCTACATCCACGGACCTTCACATTTCTGTATGGGGAGGACCTGTGTCAGTGATGTGAATGCTGGGAGCTGCAGGATCATCCTACATTCCAGTGAGAAGTGATGATGATTCATTGAAAGTTGTAGGAATAGGAAGCTACCATGTTCCTATGGGGAAGGTGAGACCGTGCAGGGCTGAATCGATCAATGTAAGGATTTGCCTCCGCAGTCAGCCTCACAATAACAGTCCACATTATGCATCATCCTACAGCAGAGGATCACAGCATGTATTTGTATCTGCTTGGTGATATGATTTCTATTTCAAGCATGAACCCCCCTGTCACATAGGATGGTATATCAGGGTCAAGATTGTAATGTGAGCGTGGGGTCGGTGGCCACACCCCCTTGCCATGCCCCCTCCCTATACAGATGTGTGAGGGGGCTGGAATTTAGGATGATCCTGCAGCTCCCAGGGTCCACGCCCCTGCCATGCCCTCTCCCTATACAGAAGTGTGAGGGGTCTAGGAATGTAGGATGATCCTGCAGCTCCCAGCATCCATGCCCCTGACACAACTCCTGCATGAATCAATCTCTTAGGCTGAAATTTTATGCCCCATGAGGGAGGGGGGAGATCAAAGGAGCAGATATGATTTTATTGAATTATAAGCAATCTACAGATCCTAGAACTACAGTGTAGAGCTCTGCTTCATCATGTAGCAGGGCAGGCAGGATCTGTACTAAAAAGTTTTCTCTCACTGGAGTTCCCCTTGAAAGGGTATATCCAGGATTTTTAATAAAAAATAAATGTGCCCAATCAATAACAGGCAGCTAGTTTCTATTTAGCAGCATGTTGTGCTCAGCACCATTCACCGCCGACACAGAGCGGTAACAGACTGCTCCTGCCGAGGATAAAATGTCTCTGTAAACAGAACACCGGTTTCTTTTAAACTCTGCTCTATAGAAGGGCGGGGCAGCCAATCATGCTGATTGATAGATGGCTGCGCCCTACCTTACTGGCCGCGCCAGCTGTCAATCAGCGTGATGTCGGCTATGCGCCTATCAACAGAGTGGAGAAGTTGTCTCTCCATCAACATGACGTCAGCGGAAACTGCAAAATCGCTGGCAGGAGCGGGTTGAGACTGCTTCGGGTCGGCAGTGAATGGCACTGGGCTCAACTGGCAGGTTGGTGGCAGTTCCTGCCTATTAGTTCTTGGGCACATTTTTCTCTTTCTAAATCCCGGATAACCCCTTTAAGCTGGAACTCAGCCATTTCAGATAACTTTCTGTAATATGCACGGCATCATTACATAAGTATGAGATTTCCAAAGGACATGAAAGATCCACTTACCCAAGAGGGGCAGCCGCAATGGCTGATAATACCAGAATATAGAATGTCTAGTGGCCTCAGGATCAATGTCTAGGCACTGGAATGTTCCTATAGGCGACAGAGAATGATGCTGCAGAAGAGGTTGTGCATGCTTGTGTATGCTGGCCCACTGGATGCATAAAATACTACAGATATGGCACAGTCATAGTCTGCAGTAACAATAATGCTATAAAGGATGAATAAAACTGCAATAATAGTATAATTGTATTTATGAACGGCATTGGAGCAGCAGAGATACAACATAAGTTACAACATGCAGTTGGAGAGATCTATAAATTTGTGGCCTGCATATCATCTCTATACTTACTACTATATGGTAATTACTTCCACTAAGAAATCACTGTGCTGTATTTACAATTCATGGGAAAACGGGATATATTTTCAATGTGAGCCTGATTAAGCCTTTCCAAGTTTGCAGTGAATGCTTCCAAGATGTACTTCCTGATCAAAACTGCCAATTCCTGCCTTTTATGTCTTTAAGAAATCTTCTAGTGTCTCGTGAGCCATTGATGTAATTGCTAGGCTGACTGGAAGGACTAAAATGAAAGGCATTGTGCAGTGATGGGAACTAATAATCTGCCAAAAGAGCTGCAAATCAGAAGCTACATGCTTGTCTTATTTCTGAATGGTTTCTGGCTGTAGTGCCATTCCTGTAAGGGTCATATTCATAAAGCGGAATAAATACACACATACAGCCATTGCTGTTCAAGGCTGCATTTTAGTTGACAATGAAAACAGCATAGACTCCTATAAGAATATGTCACATCAAAGCTTATTGTCATTATGTTATGATAGCTGCAATTATTGCTGTCTTTATCGTTGACCAACGTATCAATGTGAGATGTATATTGCGCAGTTTATTCTATCCGTGAATGCCATCCAAAGCATGGTACAAGCCCTGTTTATACCCTCAGCGGTCAATATCAGCTGTTAGGGTCAGTTTCAAGTTTAGGCTGACTATACATTTCTCTGCAGTGAGATCCTTGTGCAGTATTGTATCCTCGTCATTCTAATGAATAGGCAAATCTGCCAGACTGTGTGAAATTGCGTCTCAATTTGATATTTTCAAGATCTTGCTGGTATTGTATACACTGTATGCAGAACTATTAGTCAAGTATTTTGACCAAATCATTTTTTGTATATACCCAACTCCAAGTTGTGTATAGTGGGTATTGAAAGTATTCAGACCCTTTAAATTTTTCACTCTTTGTTTCATTGCAGCCATTTAGTAAATTCCAAAAAGTTCATATTTTTTTCTCATAAATGTTCACTCTGCACCCATCTTGACTGAAAAAAAACTGAAATGTATAAATTTTTGCAGATTTATTAAAAAAGAAAAACTGAAGTATCACATGATCATAAGTATTCAGACCCTTTGCTCAGACTCTCATATTTAAGTCACATAATGTCCATTTCCTTGTGATCCTCCTTGAGATTGGGTCCCACTCCTTCATTGGAGTCCAGGTGTATTTAATTTGGAAAGGCACACACCTGTCTACATAAGACTTCACAAATCACAATGCATTTAATACCAAAGAAACTGCCCAAGAAGCTCAAAGACAGAATTATGGCAAGGCACAGATCTGGCCAAGGTTCCTAAGAGCACAGTGGCCTCCATAATCCTTAAATGGAAGACGTTTGGGACCACCCAAAGTTTTCCTAGACCTGGCCATCCATCCAAACTGAGCAATCATGGGAGAAGAACCTTGGTGAGAGAGGCAATAGGGAGATGGGAGACAGTTCCACAAAGTCAACTATCACTGCAGCCCTCCACCAGTCAGGCCTTTATGGCAGAGTAGTTTGATGGAAGCCTCCCCTCAGTGCAAGACATATGAAAACCTGCAGACTATGAGAAATAAGATTCTCTGGTCTGATGAGATGAAGATAGAACTTTTTGGTGATATTTGTAAGCGTATGTGTGGAGAAAACCATGCACTACTCATCACCTGCCCAATACAATTCCAACAGTGAAACATGGTGGTGTCAGCATCATGCTATGTGTGTATAGGTGTTTTTCAGCTGCAGGGAAAGGACGACTAGTTGCAATTGAAGGAAACATGAATGTGGCCAAGTAGAGAGATATCCTGGATGAAAACCTCTTCCAGACTGCTCTGGATCTCAGACTTGGCCAAATGTTTACCTTCCAACCAAGGGTGAACCTAGCCTCTCTGCTGCCTGAGGCAAACTGCTAAACAGCGCCCCCGCCACTAGTATTTTTTTTAATCTGTAAAAATAAATCTAGTTCATACAGATTTATATCTATCCTGTAAAAATGAGCAAAATAGTGAACATTATAGTTTACACAAACAGAAAAATAGATGTCCACACAAAGATGTCAGTGCCATCACATACACATACAAGAACCACACAGAACAATTCAGAACAAGGATCATTAATGGCAATGGTGACTTGGCACAAGTTACAGACACTTAATGGTGACTGGCAGAACTGTGGTCCTGTTGGGAGACACAGTCCTGCATCCTTATAGGACAGGAGGCAGCACTGATTGCCAACCTCTGGCACATGCCTACAAAACTCTGGGCCGCTGCTTGGCACTGGCTAGTCAGACATGTCACCATGCAGCATTGTCCAGTCTGAACATCAACAAGCCACCACTGCTCTAATCTGGTAAAATGGCGCTTCTCCTCCAACAGACCACTCTTCCTCCCGAATTGCTTAGCCAATCAGAAGCACCGCCCACGGGGATGTCTGGAATTAATAACAGGGTCCTCCCTATTGAGTTGAGCAAAGGATTTGGGAGCAGGAAGGGAGAAGGGCACCACTGACCAACCGCTGCTTAGGAGAAACATGGATAGATGCCTATATGTACCGAGGGACGGCACTGGACCTGGTGTGTCACTTATGGCCAATCAGTCCTGCAGCAGAGGGAAAATGCATCCTGCATCATAGAAATCATGGAGCTCCAGAGCAGAAGTTTTAATTTGTCACCCCCCCTAAAAAAAATAATATTTGGCTGGGTCACATAGTTACATCTCTCACAACATTTCAGCCTTCACAAAGTAATTTTCCTCCTACTGAAGCTCCTTGATTCCCCTTCCATTGCCCCTATAAATTGTGATGCCAACAAAAGTGCCCCACAAACAACGTATGATCCCCTACAGTGCATTCCTCCACAGGTACAGTATGATGACCCTACTGTACCTCCTTCAACTACCCCAGTACAGTATGATCCCCAACTATGACCCCCACCCAGCCCTCCATGTAGTATAATGGACCGATGTACAGTATAATGGCCCCCAACACAGCCCTCAAATAGCCCTTCATGAAGTATAAAGGCTCCCTTGTAGCCCTCCAAGTATTATAATGGATTCCATGTAGTATAATTAGCTCCATATAATATAATGCACCCCCAATAGTATTCCACATAGTATATTGCACCCCCAAATTCCTCCATATATTATGCACCCCCACAGTCCTCCATATAATATAATGCACCCCACAGTCCTCCATTTAGTATAATGCACACCACAGTCCTCCATATACTGTAGAATAATGCACCCCCACAGTCCTCCATATAGTATATTGCACCCCCACAGTCCTTCATATAGTATAATGCACCCCCACAATCCTCCATATAGTATAATGCACCCCCACAGTCATCCATATAGTATAATGCACCCCCACAGTCATCCATATAGTATAATGCACCCCCACAGTCCTCCATATAGTATAATGTACCCCCACAGTCATCCATGTAGTATAATGCACCCCCACAGTCCTCCATATAGTATAATGCACCCCCACAGTCCTCCATATAGTATAATGCACCCCCACAGTCCTCCATATAGAATAATGCACCCCTCACAGTCCTCCGTATAGGATATTGCATCCCCATAGTCCTCAATATAGTATAATGCAACCTCATAGTCCTCCATACCGCCATATAGTATAATGCACCCTATAGTACTCCATCTATTATATAATCACGAATGGGTTTTTTGCCCCTTTTGAGACCGCTCGCGCTGCGAGTCAATGTCGTCATGTGGATACGACCGAAGCATTGGCCGCGCAGCGGCCATTGCGAGCAGTTCTAAGGCGACTCGCTATGCCCGCGCAGCGGGCATGGCGAGTCGCCTTAGCAGCGCGAAGCATTGGCCGCGAAGCGGCCATTGCGAGTCAGAGACTCGCTCTTCTAGAATCCCGATGCATCTGCATCGGGCACCCACCTAGTATAGTATAATGCACCCTCATAATCCTCCATATAGTATAATGCATCCCCTATAGCCTTCCTAATAGTATAATGCACCTCCCATAGTCCTCTATATAGTATAATGGGCCCCCATTGTCCTCCTATATTATATTGCACATTACATAGTTTACCATCAGTGTACTCACTGATTAAAAAAAAAAAGTAAATACTCACCTCTCTTCTCGATGCTCCAGTCTCCTCAGCATCTGCTCTGCCAAGCGGACAGCGGCAGCTGGGACTCGGGAGAAGAATACTACCAGCAGAGGCAGCTGGGACTATAGGAGCGGGAGCAGCATCTGTGGGGGGTTACCACTGGTACACACACCTTGTACGCACAAGCCCCATATATACATGGCTTTGCTCCATGCACCTCGTAGACATATGGCTCTGCTCTGTACACCTCGTTCACACGTGACTTCGCTCCGTAGACCTCATACACATGCGGCTCTACTCAAAAAAGAAAAATTTCCAGCTCACCTGTACCAGTCCGCCCCGTCCACCTTCCAAGGAGATCGGTGCTTGGTTTTCTACTCCATTCACCTTGTACACATGCGGCTCTGCTCCATACACCTTGTACACACTCTGCTCTACTCCATACACCTTGTACACACACGGGTCCGCGCCGTACACCTTGTACACACTCAACTCCGCTCTGTACACCTTGTACATCAGGCTCCGCTCCATACACCTCGTACACATGCATCTCCCCTCTGTACACCTCGTACACCTCATATACACGTGGCTCCACTCTACACACCTCGTACACACGCGGCTCCTCTCCGTACACCTTGTACACACTCCGCTCTGCTCCGTACACCTTGTACAAACGCGGCTCCCCTCCGTACACATCGTACACTTGCGGCTCCGCTCCGTACACCTCGTACACTTGCGGCTCCGCTCCGTACACCTCGTACATACTCGGGGCTCCACTTTGTACACCCCATACACACAAGGCTCCGCTCCATACACCTCATACATACGCGGCTCCGCTCCATACACCTCGTACACGCGCAGCTCAACTCCATACACCTAACACACACTCAGCTCTGCTACATCCACACTGTAAGTCCCTCCTGACCCCACACATAAACTTTACCTTATCCACTTCTTCACCTCTTCACTTCATCCTGCACGGTGCTGACCTGCATTGCATACATGGAGGAGCTGATCATATGATCCTTGACTCCTCTCCTTTATTGACATCATCACAGGTCCTGTAAGCACAGGTCCTGTGCGACTCTACAGGTGGGCTCACACTGCTGGGGGGGCATAACGCAGCGGCGGTGGTGGCGGCGAGGACTACAGGAGAGGGAGCGGCATATGCGGGGGGCTGCACTACCACCAGGCGCCCCTGCGGATGTCGCCCCCTGTCTACTAGTAGGGCTCATTGCCTAAGGCAGGCACTTCATGTCGCCTCATGGATGCTGCGGCCCTGCTTCCAACACGACAATGACTCTACGCACACAGCTAAAATGACAAGGGAGTGGCTTCAGAACAACTCGGTGACCATTCTTGACTGGCCCAGCCAGAGCCCTGACCTAAACCCAATTGAGCATCTCTGGAGAGACCTGAAAATAGCTGTCCACCAACATTCACTATCCAACCTGATGGAACTGGAGAGGATCTGCAAAGAAGAATGGTAGAGGATCCCCAAATCCAGGTGTGAAAAACTTGTTGCTTCATTCCCAAGATACATGGCTGTACTAGCTCAAAAGGGTGTTTCTAATAAATACTGAGCAAAGGGTCAGAATACTTCTGACCATGTGATATATCAGTTTTTCTTTAAAGGAAAACTGTCAGGTCTAAAATCCCTATGTAAGTGCTATCATTTTCAAATTCCTCACTCTAAACTCTATTTAAATTTTTTTATTTATATTTCACTCCTAACCTCTGTAACCTTCAAATAACGATATTCATTCCATCTGTCACTCACAGTGAATGATCCACTTAGTTCTCTGCTGTCCACTCCCCATGCATGAACATGCATGTCACATACTCACACGACATCATTGCACAGGACATCACTGGGGTGGCTGTATTTTCCTCTCTGCTCTCTGTGTCTGCAGCCAAGAAAGAGGTGAAATACAACACAGAAACTGTCACAGCAGGGATACCTGCTTACAGAAACAGATGGAGTCTAGCAATAGCTCTGTCCCTATTTGTCTTCATCAGAACAGAAGCTACTGAAACCTGACAATGCACTGTTAGTAAAGGGAGGAGGCAGCTGCTGAGAGGGAGGAGGGAGCTGCTGAGAGGGAGTGCATAATTACATGACAGTTTATACAGCACAGGACTATCCCTGTTTGGTTGTAATGCAGAGGAGTAATCCAGGAGCTCCCTGCAGGGTCTGACAATGCTAATAACAAGGAAACTGCAAACGGTACAATAATGATTTTACATGTTTTTAAAAGGTCTACCCAGGCACTATTCAAGGGTAATATTAGTATCATACTGAAAAATGACCTGACAGTGTCCCTTTAATAATACATTTGCAAAAATGTCTACATTTCTGTTTTTTTTCAGTCAAGATGGGGTTCAGAGTGTACATTAATGAGAAAAAATGAACTTTTTTGAATTTACCAAATGGCTGCAATGAAACAAAGTGAAAAATTTAAAGGGGTCTGAATACTTTCCGTGCCCATGTAAACTTGAATGCTTATTGGGTGAAGCAGATCAGGTGACGTGTATTTCTGCAATGAAGGAGGAGGCAAACAATTCATTAACACCCTTTATCATGGAGTTCAGAATTATTAGGCAGATTGTCTTCCTCAGGCAAATAGGAGAAAAATAGAATTCACTGATTGAAAAGTAAAACATTGTTAAAAGTCTTACAGGAGGGGAGGATGCAGCATTTTTGAAGTTGTTGAGATACTGGAGGGTGATTACCAAACTAAAAAAACATTTGTGGCAAATAGCAACCAAATCTCAAAAAAACATGTTGAGAATAGCAAAGATGCACATTAACTACCAAACATTTGAAGAGACAAGGTATCATTATCCTTCAGTGCTCTTTCCAGAACTGCAACCTGAGTGTCCAGAAGTACATGGTGTTCAGTGCTTACAGAGATGGCCAAGGTAAGTGGCTGAAATCTGACCACCACTGATCAAGACACAGAAGTTAAAATATCAAGACTAGGTCAAGAAATATCTGAAGACAGGTTTTTCAAACGTTTTATGTACTGATGAGAGTGACCATTGACAGAGCAGAAGAATGGACTCAAATGCCAGCAAGGTGGAGCGAGGGTACTGATATACTGGTATACTGGTACTTCCTGACATATGACATAATGGGTATGTCATTTGTCGGGTGCACTACTTTGATGTGAGCTCACATCTTTTCCCCGACATCTCAGCTGATATCATCAGCTGCGACTTGGGGCTTCCACAGCCAAATAGATCAGTGATCTGATCAGTGGTGTTGAACCTTTCAAATCTGCTGTCATTAACTGATAGAGCTATTCAAAGTGCCGTGGCGGGGATTGCGCTGTTTCCTGCCAAGATCAGAGATCCCACAATAAAACTGTGGGATCTCTGTGTATCATCTGATAGCCTGGGGTCCTGATGTGAACCTGGAAGCTATCAGGGATCACTTCCTGTAGATGATTGGCAAATGCTGCCAAGCACAAAAAATGCATTAATATAAGTAGCACTATTTAGTGACAAAATATGAAAAAAGAAAATTGAAGCTAAGCTAAAAGGAGAAAAAGAAGACACTTAGCTTTATCAATTCGCATTCATAAACCACCCTGTCACCACGTTGAGGAGTGTCTTGTCAACTGGGTCCCTAGATTCCTTCCTACCTATTTCCTGGCACAATTTGGATTCATTTTTGTAGGCTGTCTGATACCTGCGAGCAATGGAGAATGTAGGCCTATAGGGGCAAGGAAAGGTGTTACTCGTGTATGTACTATTCCCCACCTAGTTATCCGGAGTCCATATATGCTATTGCTTTCTGATGTCAACTTTCCAGTCTATTCTAGAAGAGGTTAATTTTGTTTCCAACCAGGCAGAGATTGCTAATGAGTAGCACCTTTCCTTGCCCCTATAGGCCTAATAAATGAATCCAAATTGTGCCAGGTAATAGGTAAGAAGGAATCTAGGGACCCAGTTGACAAGACATACCTCAACGTGCTGACTGGGTGGTTTATGAATGTGCATTGATAAAGCTAAGTGTCTTCTTTTTCTCCCTTCAGCTTAGCTGCAATTTTCTTTTTTCATATTTTGTCACAAAATAGTGCTACTTATATTAATGTATCTAAATTGTGTTTAAGTGCACTAACACTGGTAGGAATTAGTACTGCATCTATAAATGTAACCACAAAAAATTATCATTTGTGCTATGTCCCAATGTGCTGCAGCTCATCAGGACATAGCACAAGCGATCGGACACTGCAGCACTATGGTGCCCTATAAGGCATTATAAAATAAAGAATATAAAAAATAAAGTACATGTTTGGTATCTACGAACTCGAACCGACCCGAGGCATTATACTGGGACGTCAGTTTTACCATATGGTGAACATGGTGAATAAAAAACAATTGCACCTTTTTTGCAATTTAACCTCATTTGAAATTTTTTTCCCCATTTTCCTGTACACTATATGGTAAAATGAATGATTTCTTCTGAAAGTAGAATTCGTCCCGCAAAAAACAAGCCATCATATGTGTATGTCAATATTGACGAAAAAAAAAGTTGGAAGAAGGGGAGGGAAATACGAAAACTGAAAAATGGAAAATTGCTCGGGGGTACAGACTTAACTTACAAACTTAAAATCCTCTCCCAAGCCTACTGCCAGTTTTTCGTAGTCTATTTTCAAGCAGTGGTATAGGAAAATGTCTGGATCTTCCAAGAAAACCATGATTTTTATGCAGAACAATGCTCCATTACATACATCGAAGTCTCCTCTGCTTGGATGCTAGTAAAGGCCTTAGAGATAAAAGAATCAGGACATGGCCCTATCCTCATCTGACCTAAACCCTATTGAGAACTTGTCGACCCTTCTTAAACGGGAGATTTATAGTCCAGGAAAATAGAACACCCCTCTGAACAATGTCTGGAAGGCAGTGGTTAAAGATAAAGAAATTGACAGACTCCATGGATGGAAGGTTTATGACTGTTGTTGAAAAGAAGGGTGACTATGTTGATCAATTATATATTTCTTTAAATGTTAGAAATGTATTTTGTTTACACTGTCACTATAACAGATAAAAATAAACAATTGAAAGTGGAAAATGTATGTTTTTTATTTAGTTATGTAATAATTCTGCACACTAATGGTTCCCATAATTACTGCCCCCAATGTCTTGTTAGTAATGCAATATGCATCACTAACATAGTATTTTCATAAAAATGTTCCCCATATTTGTATATATATGTATTTTTTTATTTTATATAGTTTTATTTTCTGTATATGTATATATATATATAAAAACACTTTTTAGCATTACGTGAATGCATTACATATCATCGGTTTCGGTTACTGGGGCGGTGCTCCATACTGTTCCAGTCACAGTCAGTCAGGCTCCCTCTTCAAATTATGCATTATGTGCTTTCCCACTGATAATGGTTCATCTGGATACCAGTTCAATCAGAGGAATAAATAACAAGTGCAGGGCTTGTTATTAATTTTTCTGGTGATTGATAAATATATGTAATTCTTCACACCTTCATATAGGGAACTTGTTCTGTCCCCATCTGATGGCTGTAAATCTAAGCGCTCTAATTACCAGTCCCTTAGATAATTGTATGCTCTGTACTTACCCCATCAGGGGCAACAGATAGTTTCAACTCGATCGCCAGTGCAGCTGTAGTAAGACAGGAGAACACTGTAGTTTTCTTCCGTATCTTGTATTAGTCACAATAAACGATAGGCAAAAAGGATTAATCTGTACAGGGGTGTACACATGTGTCTTGAGCAATGACTTCTGCAGACTAACTGGGGAAGAAGGGGGGACGTCCTGTACAGACACAACTAAGGGAGCAACTTAGGGACAAACTTAGTAGACAGTCTAATCTACCTGGTAACAACAAGGAATTACTGATTGGTGGAAATATATACAATGCAGAGAGTAGACATTACAGGTTGTTCCCATTCGTGGGACACAACAGAACTGATTGTTGTTTTCATATCATTATGAGGAATCTACTCTTATTCATGATATATTTGTACCTTTCACTGGTCATTAATTGTTTCTTTGATTGTGGACAACTGGGGTTATCAGTATTTTTTTATTCACTATGGCACCACAATGATAGGGATGCATAGGGCAGTTTAGGGCAGAATATAATAATGGCATGTATCAAATGAATAGAAATTTAAAAAGTGATCAGAAACATAATGAGCGCTAAATAAGGATCGTCTTTTTCATGTATTTTAGATTCATGGGGATATCAATTCCCCTACTACATTTACATTCTGTAACATTTATGGTAAAACCAGTGATGGTAATGAACCTAACTGGTTCAATCTGAGGAGCTATTATCTTTCCTGACAATTGTCGATTATTTGGAAAATTCAGATAGACTATTTTAATGATGATAAAAAGGATATGTGTGGGAGAGACGATCCGTATTTAGCGCTCATTATGTTTCTGATCACTTTTTATATTTGTATTCATTTGATACATGCCATTATTATATTCTTGCTATTTAACCTATAATATTTATAAAGTATATAACTACTATTTATAGGGTATATTTAAGAGATGGTAGCAGTGCAATAACTAAAGTCCACCATTTACTATAATGTGGATGTAAGAGGGTTAAAGTGTTTTGTATTGTAATTGTTAATTGTTCACCTATGTGTATTGCATGTTATATGTATATAAACTGTGTGAATGTGTATTATAATGCTAACGACTAGGGAGAAGCATCTCCGAAACGTGCATAGCGTGACCCTATGGGGTATGTGACGATTTTCATATATATGTCACAATAAAGCACTTTTAAAGCAACGACACTGGATCTTTCCTGAATTTCTACTATTCGTTGGTTGCCAAGCAAGGACACCGGTGTGGTGAATCCATGGAGTCATTGCTGAGGGAGCTGCTTCCTTCCCCCTCCCCTGATTTACTCTGTAGTTCTTTTGTGTTGCTTTTCTAGTTGTCATCTACAGTTACTTTCAGTATCAGTATGTTTGATACTCACATTCACGTTTATGAAGAAGGTCAGTGCATTCGTGTCCTGCTTTCAAGTAAAAAATGGGGTCTAAGGGCCTCTTTTTCTTAGCTATGGTAAGAGAACTTTGAGCTGGGTGAGGTTGGTCTCCATGATCCCTTTAAAGTCTTTGTCTAAGGTACAAAACATACCTAAATCTGCTGTAAATAGACAGTTATAACTTCTATACTTTTGTTAGCCCAGATGTACTGATCTTCTGGCAGTTGCAAGATCCTGGGTCAGATGCCACTGTTTCGGTCCTAACATCAACACTGAACACTACTTCCTTATTTCAATAGGTAAATCAGCCCCTTCATTACATCATTAAAGGTGGTTTATCTTTCGTAATTATCAGCAGCTGGCACCCTTCATTTAAGGTGAATCTTGCACCTGTTTGAGAATGATAAACCTACCATATCATAAAATAAACCAAAAGACCAATAAACCCCTGATGAAGGCAATAGCCGAAACGTGCGTAGGGCATGGTGCGATACCAGCAGCGAGGGAGCCCACATGGATGAAGAGGTTCAGCTCAATTACTTATTGTATATGTGGTTTTGAGTATGTAGGAGTTTTTACCTACTTGGCTCTATGTGTCCGTATAAATGGAGTGTGTTTATATGAGCATATGTGGTATTATTTAAGCCCTAATAGGTTTTCTGATTGTACACAACCACATGCAGCTCTTTGAGTGCTTTGAGTGCATAGATATAGGATATAGCCATTCTTTACTTTAGCTTTGTCTAAATCATTCATGTACATATATTGTTATTATATTCTCTGAACAAACTCCTGAGATCTGATCCCCTGTTGGTTATGTCGCCTTTTTTCTTTGTGTGTGTGACTCATGTTAGAACCTTGGACTTTGATTTTACATGATTTGATTTTCTAATAAAGTGTTATTTTGGTACTTAGAGGTTTTTTTTTTATTTTGTTTTATTTTACATTTCTCCTCTTATTTGCAGAGACATTATCTAGTAAATCTAGATTATAATTTATGATTAACCCAGTTGGGTGTTACCAGAGATTTTTCTGTATGCTTGTTTTTCTTCCCCTGACTAATGTGAACCAAATACAGAGAGAAGAGACAGAGCTTCCTGGATTCGCGCTGCCGACCGTTCAAATAAGTTGGAAGAACCAGTTTTTAGTGCAATGATGGTTCTAATTCCTACGCATTTTGGAGCTACATCCAGACTCCTTCCTCAGAGAACTATGTTGGTTCCCTGAGGAAGGAGTCTGGATGTAGCTCCAAAATGCGTTGGAATTAAAACATCATTGCACTGAAAACTGTGGTTTTTCCAACTTATTTCAACGGTCAACGGTCAGCAGCACAGATCTAGGAAGCTCTGTCTCTTCTTGCCTGTATTTGGTTCTGACACCCCTGTGTGGGTGGAGTGAGCCATCTTCATGCCTTCATACCAGTTGTGGGTCACACAACTGTCCCAGGTAAGGAGCAACAAGTGAAACCCCTGCGCATATTGTTGGGATAAGACCCTATTGCTCTTGTAGTTGAATTGACTAATGTGAGGTATGCATTGCACAGACAGAGCTCTGCTGAGCTCTAAATCTAGAATGTATGCTGGGACATGTAGTTCAGCAAGTTTAAGTCATGCATTATGCTGGGACTTGAGGTTCCACAGGTTCAGGTAATGCGTTACACATGATGGACTGCAGGTGAGCTAAAAAAAAAAAGCAGGGGAGTGTCTGGCTAAAGCTAATTCCTCACACACCTGGGTGTCTGAGGGAATATAATATCTGTGTTAATGGGATTAGTTGTTCTGTCATGCAAGCAAGTTCCTTCACCCTTCCTGTGTTAACCACATGGCAGACAAGAAATCTGAGAGTGGAGCTGGCCAGGGCTCCTGTAAGTCCAGGTGGTAATTGAGGCCCAGTGTATCTGGACTCACGAAAGGTACCGATACGGAGCAAGTCCAAGGACCTGGTGGGTGATCTCTATGTTCAACCTCCTGGACAGAAAGACATCCTGCTAAGCTGCAAGGGCAGGTAAACCCAGAATGGGACATTGTATGCTGAAGGTGAGGCCAGTAAATGAACAGTGCTGTCATCTTAAGATGAGGGACAGTAAAGCAGAGAACATGTCTGCAGTTCCATTCTCACAGTGCTCCCCTCTGCTCGGGGCACATTTTTTTTCTCCTGTATGATATCTCCTGCTTATGGTTAGTGGTCATCATACAGAAGAAGTACTGTAGTTCATGCTCCCAGAGAAAACGTTCTGGTAACACCTAGTTGGGGTTACTATAAATTTAAACTAAAATTTACTATCATAAGTAATATTTCAGCTCACCACCTGGATGTCCATATCCAATGCTCCAGCACATGAGTAGCCCAACTAGGCTATATGTGGTAGGATTCAAATGAAAGAAAATTCTCCATTGAGGAATGAAGACTGAATCCCAGGCGTATGGAAAACCTGTATTTAATTAGCCCGAAAAAAATACAAAAGTAGACAAGCCATGCCCTCCCACTCCCCCTAAAAAAACGGGGGATGAGAGGGGAGAGGGCATAGTTTGTTTACTTTTGTAATTTTTTTCTGGCTAATTAAATACAAGTTTTGCATATGCCTGGGATTCAGGCTTCATTGCTCACTGCAGAAGTTTCTCTTGTTTGGATCCTAAACTTTACAAGATTAATATCTCTATATCTCTGTAATGTAAAGGTGAAATTAAAAAATAATAATTTTAGTCAGGAAACTGTTCTGTATTGAGCACAAAACAACAAGCTCAACAACAGGTCCCAGGCTTGAGGCTCTGGTGGAGCACAGAGGCACCTTGGCTAAATGATGTAAATAGTAAGTTACAATAAACTATATATTTCTAATTTAGGTATATTTTCCTTGGCTTTTCTTAAAGGGATCCTGTCACCTCCAGAACGCCTCCTAAGCTAGCAAAACATGTCCCTGCAGCATCCTATCACTAATCTCACACTCCTTTTGTCTCCTAAAAGCATCCTGTGAAAGTGCATAAAAACGTTTTATAACTCACCATTAGTGATTATAATTAGCAGGGGCTATATTCTTTAGCCCTTAGGGCATGTTGTGTTGCAGCTCCAGGATCCACCCTGTCTCTGTTTGCTCTGCTTGTGCAGGCATTGCCCTCCCCCTTCTCTATCACTCACAGAATGCAAATGATTAGTCCTGCCTTCAGCTGCACATCACAGCAGCACAGAGATAGAGAGGGTGGATCATTCAATCTGCAAAATAGCCCGCCCTGGTGACTAAAGAATATAGCCCCTGCTAATTAACATTGCTAATGAGTAAGTATTAAAACGTTTTTATGCACTTTCACAGGATGCTTTTAGGAGACAAAAGAAGTGTGAGATTAGTGAATGGATGTGCATGTTTGCTAGCTTAGGAGGCGTTTTGGAGGTGACAGGATCCCTTTAAGGCTTGGGTCACATTGCATTAAAGGGAACCTGACCCTCCAAATTGGTCCCAGCCTCTATAAACCTGTTCCTGCACCTTCCTATAAGGTTTCAAGCTATCCCTCTCTTTCCCTTTAGAGATTCTGTAATGTGGAATAATCACATTTATTACCTGGCAAATCTGCAGCTTCTAAATTCCTGAGGAGTCACAGTGGTTGTTCCCTCTGGCTCCTTATCGCCGCCTCCACTGTTGTTTTTCAAGCCCCAATGGGCATGAAAATGAATGTTAATGATCCTGTGTCGAATCGCTGGGCAGGCTTAGCCGAAATGACGAAAATCACGTCATTTCCGGCGCTGTGACGTCGATACACCCTTTGGGTGTATGTACGAACCTCATTGCGCATGCGCGAGGTGTTGTATACAACTCGCGCATGCACAATGCGCAGCGTAAGGTGTATTGACGTCACAGCGCCGGAGATGATGCGATTTGCGTCATTCCGGCTAAGCCTGCCCAGCGATCCGACACAGGATCATCAACATTCATTTTCACGGCCATTGTGGCTTGAAAACAACAGTGGGGGCGGTGATAAGGAGGCAGAGGGAACACCCACTGTGACTCCTCAGGGATTCAGAAGCTGCAGATTTGCCAGGTAATAAATGTGATTATTGCACTTTACAGAATCTCTAAAGGTAGAGAAGGATAGCTTGAAACCTTATAGGAAGGTACAGGGACAGGTTTTTAGAGGCTAGGGATCGATTTGGAGGGGTCAGGTTCCATTTAACTGTTTCTGTTGTGACAGCAAAAGTGGCATTTTTGGTCATTTCTGAGTGCATACGTTATTCATACCTCAATAATGTGTATGTGCTACATGAGATAGACAGATGATAGGAGAGATAGATAATAGGATACGATATAAAGAATTCAGCTGCAGCACTCCATTAGGATGTCATCTTATGCCTTTATTTTGGCTTCAAGTTCAGGGCACCGCAGGCATTGCTGCTCATACAGCTTTGTGATTTATAGATAATAGGATAGATAGAATACATGATTGGATAGATAGAAAGATAGATGCAAGAATAGCATTAACAGTCTGCTGCTTTCAGGTCGCTGGGTGAATATTTATGAGGTTTAATGACCGGCACCGGAAGCAGCAAAAAGAGCGGGGAGACAGAGCAGGGAGACTGGTAATGTTTTTCTTGCATCTATCTTTCTATCCTATCATCTATTGCAAACACAATATAACGCAATGCAGACTTGCTTAAATCTGTAGCATTGCGTTATATTGTGTTTTATAACAGACTGAAAAATGCTACATTCTGTGCTTGCATGTGTGTTTCAAGAAGCGCATACTTGCAGACACATGCCTATTTTGGCTTGCGTTAGTATATGTTTGTTGAATGGAGGCCTATGGATGCGTTTAGGTGTCCGTTACATTGCGTTTGTGCTGCTGTACAACGAATCGGTTAAACGGACAGCAGAGACGCAGTGTGAATCTAGTCTTAGTCATTTATCTGTATACAGCTATATATTATAATATTAAGAGCTGATGAACAGAACACCTAGCAGCTTCATGGAACAGTAGAGCTACTTTAACTTAATGGCCAAATTGTTGACTAAGAAAATGTGATAACTAAAACAAAAAAAAATCAGGCCAGATAGCCAAATCTGAAAGAAATGTTTGTGAAGCGTCAGATCTCTTTAGTGCATTTACAGCTTTGGTGTTGATTTATATTTAATCCCTTTAGGCTGAATTTTGAGACTTTAAAATTCAGCAAACAGAATTGCTATGAGGTTTATTTATTGTAGGCTCCATGTCTTGCCTCTGTTCCAAGAGAATATACGCCAGTTTTACATGATGTACTTTTCATGTTGTCAACTGCTAATTTCCACTAATGGCACTTGGCAAAGTCCTCATAGTTCACACTGATTGCCTCTGCATCCTAAATATATTTGTATTCAAGCACTTCTCAAATTGAGTAAAGTGGTAGAATGCATGTCACAAGCGAATTCAATTACTTATTGATATAGATTTCCCCTGGCATCTGATCCAAGCTCCAGGAGCAGCTATTTAACGTCAGCTCACCGTACTTTCCAGAGGAGAACTTTTAGGAAGTGCCGGTAATTCTAAGAGAACGCGATTGTGGCCATATTTTCTGTTCTACGTACTCTGTTATTTTATCTTCCGTACGTCAATCACAAAGCACAATTCTGCATCCTTCTCTCTCTGATTTATCATGTATGCAGAGAATTAGAAATAAAAGTCAGATTATTGGACAAGGAACCCTTCTGGGTTCAAGGGCAGTGGTTTAATATACCGATGATAAAATGTACTAATAAACGGCAATTCACTCAGTTGAAGTACTCGGAGGTTGATGACTACTCAGAATTTCATTTGTAACTAGATGAGGCCTAGCTAATACAGATGAGGCCTAGCTAATGCAGGATAGAAATCTTTACATATGGAGAGTTTGCCATTTATTTATATGACTGGATATTATATGTTTATATACCTTGTTCTTTGTGGGGGAAAGTATCGACAATGTGTTTACATACAACGGTATCCAGCAAAAGAATAGTTTACTGCTGCCAATAACCGGTCATTGGCAGATGCTTGCAATTGTATGATACAGCGTTACATATGTTTCATGTTTACACCAAACATCCTGGATTGGAATACTTCCATTTAGAACCAATTAAACACTTGACAGCTGTAACTATCAATGAAATCACTATAATCACAAATTCACTGAAATTTGTGCACATATTATTTACCACTTGACTGTAAACTTTGTTCAATGAGTTGTGTAAAAAATTAATTAAAAGCCCTAAATTGGTGTCCAAACAACCTAGGGTAAGGCCATATACATGTTACAGAAAGCGGGCATATCACATTAGATGAGGTGGAACCTCCAACCCAAACTCCGAGTGGGCACACGGACGTGTGTGCAGCAGGTGGGTGTTGTGTCCGGAAAACCTAGCAAAGCAGCTGGAGGCAAACTAAATGTCTTTAAGCGATAGTGGAAGCCACAAATGGACACACCCAGCCGAACTGTGTCTTAAAGGGATAATGGAGCTTAAAATGGACACACACAGGAAACTGAAAGTCTTAAAGGGATCATGGAGGCTGCGAATGGACACACCCAGACAAACTGAAAGTCTTAAAAATTCCCTGGAAGCTGCAAGTAAACAGAAGATGTCCTGAAGGCTGCAAGCAAATATGTAGGGGCAAACTAAAAGTTTTAAAAAGGTTCTAGAAGGCACAAGCAGGCAGGACACACCCTGGAAATTGCTGATAGACACATAGAAGCAAATAGAAAGTCTTAAAGGGGTCCTGGAAAGAGCAAGCAGACAGGAGACATATTGGAATTTGCAGATGGGCACATAGAAATGACTTGAAAGTCTTAAAGGGGTCCTGGAAGCTGCAAGTGAACAGAAAAAGTCCAGAAAGCAGCAAGCGGACATGTAAAAGCAAATTTCACATTTAGAAGGGTCCTAGAAGCCACAGGAAAGTCTTGAAGGCAACTGACAGACAGTAGGGTTACTGAAAGTCGCAGGCCAAAACAGGTGGGTTACTGGAGGCCACTGCAAGCAGGTGAAGTTCTGAAGACCACAGACTGGCAGGTTATCGACAGGAACTGTGAACCGACTAAAGAGTTGCTGGAAAGTCTTAATAAAATACCAAGACCTAGGTATTAGTCTTGGTAGGCCTTGTATAGAACACATGAGAGCACATCGGGCTACCTGAAAAGCCTGGCGTGGAGCACAAGTGGAGCCCTAGTGGACCAGGGCAGGAGCACAACAATACAGCTACATCAATAAAAAAAATAATGAAGGGCATAATGAAGAGGAGCAAGCCATTACATTTTGTAACTTTATAGACACTATTATATTAAAATATACTCTTATACACTTGTCAGGAGGACATGGCCCCTCCCAGCCTCCTGGAATCCTTCCTGCCAGGATACATCTTAATTATTGACAGTTCAGACCAACTCTATAATAAACAAAGGAGACACAAAGAGGCGCAGATTGTGCCTTATCACCAATGACACAGCAGATAGTGGTTGCGATGAGTCTCACTCACCTGCTCAGGTTGTGAAACCCACAACCAGTTTAAGCGCTCAGATCACAGCTGCCTGCAGAACCTCCACCGCTTCGCAAATGCGGGAAAACAGATAGTTCAAACAGGAATGGTGTCCACGGTCCGCGCTGCTGCTTCAGAAAATACACTTGAAAGACATTGCTTTCTATATCTCCTCCTTTATTCCTCCACACAAACCTACGTGTTTCGGAGCAACCTTCGCACCTTCCTCAGGGTATATCCCCATTCCTGTTTGAACTATCAGTTCAGACCAACTGGCACTGCTGGCCCAAAATGTGCAGTCTCAGAAGTTTCAAGCAAAGAGCACCTTCCCTCTGAAGTATGAGATATTCACAAGGACACCGAATCTGACCAGGATCAAGCAAGCGGGCCAACCTCAGAGGAGCTCCCGCAAATTCTACAGCAAAGAGTTACAAATATGTGCTCTTAGCAAACCAGACACCTCTAGTCAGCTGCAGGGAAGGTCGCTAATCTAGAAAATGAGCAGTATACTAGGGAATCAAAAATTGCCCCCTTTCTCAGGTAGAGATCATTTTTAACTCAATATAAATGACGTAGATTTTTTTTTTAAGAAACACTTTGCAATTTTACTTAAAAGAATATTCTCATGTTCATATATAAGAGATAATTATGGATATATTTTTTTGCTTTGCTAACCCAGGAATTGTTTTATTATCCCCACATGGGAATATTGTTATATTTCATAAATGTTAATAATAAATAAATCATGTACACATAGGAATAAAGTGCAAGGTCCAATTAAATTAACAGCAGGGCTGGATTCATCACAAGATAGATTTCATATACTGTAATGGATAATGAAGGTCGTCAGTGTGGCTCTAACATTTCACTGGATAAAATAGCTCAACATGCTTCACTTTTTTGTCTAGAATTTTTGGCACAACCTGGAGCATGAATAAACTGAAGCTTACACAAATGTGTTGTTATTTTCCTTAAAGTCAAACACTTTAAATTGAAGAGCATGTGTCAAGTTTCCCGGTTACTGCATAGGATACATGATAACCTACTGATCAATGGGGGCCCTGACAAATGTTTGAAGTAGAAGTTGAGCGTGCACACATGAGCTACATTCATTCCCTATGGGGGCCCTGCTGAACTCTATTTGATGCAGAAGTTGAGCGTGCGCACACGAGCTACATTCATTCTGTATAGGAACCCTGACGAATTCTGTCTGAAAAAGTCGAGCGTGCACACACGAGCTACATTCATTCCCTATGGGGGCCCTACCAAATTCTGTCTGAAGCAGAGATGGAGCGTATACACATGAGCTACATGTGGAGACCCGGGGGTCAGTGGGTGCTCTCGTCCGCAGGCCCAGCCGCCTTTACAAAGACAGCGTGGACCAGGGCTCATCCCCAACTGAACGCCCGAGCTCCTTAACCGTGGGCGGAACACTACTCAGACAACACAGGGTGAGGGAATCACAACATTAAAGCTTTATTGGATCCCCAAACAGTTAACAGCATATAACGCATAACCAAGCACAACACATAATGTAACAGGCAACCCTTCCGCTGGCTCACCAGGGATTAGAATATAGCACAGTAAAGTCTGTAGCCAGGTGACTTTATCGTCCCAACCTGGGTTGCTTCCTTGTCCTCATGCAGTCTTTATCACAGTCGAATCCGATAATCCGATGCTGAGGTCCTTGTGGATCTGTAGTCTATGTTCTGGTCCCCTTGGTCGGCACGAAAATGCTAGGCCTGGGGTTATGGCTCGCTAACCGGATCCGAAGACCCTAGATTATCTGCCTGTATCCAATCTTCAATCTCTCTCCCTTGGTCAAAGTGAAAAGTACCTCCTTATATACCCTCAGCCCTCATTGCAGGATATTGGGGATGTCACGATTGGTGCAATAACACTGTCTTTGCATTGGCTGGACCTCAATCCTCATTTAACATATTTTAGTAGTATTGTACTCCTGACAAGGTAGAGTGACATACTGATTGACATAGTCCTTACAATGGAATGTTAGTAGGAGACATTCAGTCTGCAAACCATGACATTAAAACAATAGTGGCTGGAGCCATGTACATAGAATCAATATTCACAGGGTAATAGACAATGGACGATTAGCATAATTAAGTTCTCTGGCCTTCAGTGACAAACAAGTTAGTTAATTACATTACCATGCTAAACTTAAACCACAGTAATCTATGAAAATACTGTAGGAAATTCTCCTTGGCCATTACAAGTTTACAAGACTATATATAATATGGTCTGGGTTACATAAGAAATCATCATATGTTCTAAATTGAAGGAGTCCATTTCGTCACACTACATTCATTCTTTTAGGGGCCCTGCCGAATTCTGTCTGAAGCAGAGGTCGAGCGTGCACACATGAGCTTCATTTACTCTCTATGAAGCCTTTGTCGAATTCTGTCTGAAGCAGAAGTTGAGCGTGTACACATGAGCTTCATTTATCTCTATGAGCTTTGTCGAATTCTGTCTGAAGCAGAAGTTGAGTGTGCACACATGAGCTACATTTACTCTATGGGGGCTTTGTCGAATTCTGTCTGAAGCAGAAGTTGAGCGTGCACACTGCTCATTTATCTATGGGCCTGTCATTCTGTCAGAAGCAGAGGTCGAGCGTGCACACATGAGCTACATTTATTCTATGAGGCCTTTGTCGAATTCTGTCTGAAGCAGAAGTTAAGCATGCACACATGAGCTACATTTACTCTATGAGGCCTTTGTCGAATTCTGTCTGAAGCAGAAGTTAGCGCAACATGAGTCATTTATCTATGGGCCTTGTCGTTCGTCTGAAGCAGAGTGGCGTGCACACATGAGCTTCATTTACTCTATGGGGACTTTGTCGAATTCTGTCTGAAGCAGAGGTTGGGCGTGCACACATGAGCTACATTCATTCTCTAATACGACAACTGCAGAGAGCTGAGCACTGTAACTCGCATTCTTTGTACTATGTATACATATTTGTTATTAATGGACAATTAAAGCAATAGTTGCCCTTTGAAGTAAAGTTACACTTTCTCTGTCTTCAGTTCTATATTCTAAGTGCTCCAGATTCTGTTCAGTATTATTTCACAGATTGAATGTAAATGACTTCTCAGTGTGTCTCACAATCCAAAAATAGAGCAAAGTGTTACCAAAGACTTGTTCTGGAAATGTAGTGTTAATGGACATGCAGCACGAGTTATGAATGTGAGTGCTGGAAAATATACATCATGTAAGGTGTAATAGGGGAAAATTGTCTTAAAAACAGACGTCATTCCGTTATGGTGATTGTGCATTTTGCATCATGCTGTTCTGAATATCTTCCTGTTTGAGGTACATCTGATTCCCTTACTGAAAATATTATTACTGTATTATCGGATTATAAAATGCACTCTTGTTCCCGCAAATTTGGGAGGAAAGTGGGAGTTAAATTTTATTACCTGTCTATATGTTGTTCTGTAGGGGAGGTGGGGCTCTGGAGCAGTGTCCGGAGGCTGGCCAGGCTGCAGAGGCAGCCTGTGGTCATGAGGACCTGCTCATTATGCTCATATAATATTCACTTCATCCCCTTGTCCATCACCTGGGCGCTGAAGCTGGGCGCGCTGAGACAATGCTGAGCTGGGAGATGGGAGCGATGGAGGGTGAGTTACATTGTATTTTTTTGTGTATGTGCAGCAGCAGGGCAGGATATACCATGATGGGGGGGTGGCATATCCAGGACAAGGGAGGCTATGTACCAGGATAAGAGGGTCATATCCAGAATGGGGGGGCATATCCAGGACAAGGGGCTAAGGGGAATATGTTCCAGCACAAGCAGGGCCATGTCCAGGATGGGGAGAACTTATCCAGAATGGGGGGCCTTATCCAGGACAAGGGGGCTATGTACCGTACAGGGGACCTTCCAGGATGGGGGATCATATCCAATGGGGGCCATATCCAGGACAAGGGGCTAAGGGATCTACAGTCATATGAAAAAGTTTGGGCACTTGTCTTAATCTTACTCATTTTTTTTGTTTAAAATTGTTTTAGGGGGATACATTATATATATATATATATATATATATATTATTGTGAGGTAGCGCCCCTGGGGAACCCCCTTGGTAACGGAATGACACCAACAACCATGTTTTTAACTGTAAAACTTTATACAGCAGTTTAGTGCCTATAAACTGCTCATCACATAAAATGCATAATACACTCACATAACAGCATAATCAAAATAGCATTACACACAACAGTACATTACATTGCACATATACCCTTTTAAAAAGGCTGATATACCCAGGAGCACTGATTACAGCTCAATCGAACACCATGAGCACTAATCATAGCTGTGTATGGCTGTTATGGCCATAGCCTTATTCACACATAATACATAACATGTTATCATATAGTTGTCAACGGGACCTTTATAAACTTATATTCATACCCAAGGGCTGTAACTACCCTACCCACCTGGCACTATATACACAGGACAGTCTGTACAACACTCAACATTACAGTGCTCATTACACACAGAGCATACGGGTCATTCACAGTTCCACAGGGGTCCGGGCACAGCCGGTACACCCCTGTTCACACATAAGTTTCTGACCCACGGCCAGGCTCCTCCTTGGCCTAGTTCCCCTTGGAGGAGTTCAGTCCATGCATATAGGCTGCTAAGGTGCTCACAGCCACTACACAGAGCTCCTGCTGCTCTATACTGTCCCCGCACACATTCTGGGACACACACCGGCATTGGTATAGGATACCGGTCAGAACCAGGTCCAGACCCGGGTTTAGCTACTTGAGGTCCAGGGCAAGCCAGGCATCCCCAAGGACTCCTCAGCACGTGTCTCCAGGTCGCCAGCTGCTTCCAAGTTTGCCATCACAGCCCCAGACCTCCAGGCAAGCAGCTGCACCAAACACGTCATTGCGATCTCCTCCAGGGTCAGCCAGTCTTCCCAACTGCAGGTGCTGCAAAACCCTTCTGGCCTCATGGCCCCACTCATCTCCACAGGACATGGATTCCTCTCCTTCAGAGGCTCTGTTCTGCTCTCTCTCTCACACAGACTGAATCTCCCAATCTCACAGCTCTGGGCAGCTAATATCTCATCTGACACACCCACCTGACACACCCACACCTGGGAACTCTTAGCCATTAGCACACACTGCTCTTTTAGAGGCCACTTATTGGTCTCATCAACCCCTTTAGCTGTTACTACAGAGCTAACTACCTCTTAACCCTGTATGCAGACATAAAGGAGAATGAGAAGGACACTGACCTGTAATGGCTGCAGCTGTCCATTCCACTGAATGATGGTGGTTGTAGTCCTGGTGCTCCAGCTTATAAAGTTCAGCATGCAGAATTATTGTGATAGAAAAGCGGCACTCACGGATCTTGTTTCCATAGTCTATTTATTTATCCAACTTTAAGGATACATCCACCTGGGGGAGTGTGCAGGGAGGGGAAGCACAAGCAACGGTATCCGTTTCGAGGACAATTCCTCTTCTACGGGCCCGTAGAAGAGGAATTGTCCTCGAAACGGATACCGTTGCTTGTACTTCCCCTCCCTGCACACTCCCCCAGGTGGATGTATCCTTAAAGTTGGATAAATAAATAGACTATGGAAACAAGATCCGTGAGTGCCGCTTTTCTACCACAATAATACCTCTAACCCTGTGTGTACGGCTCGGGACCCATGTGAGTCATGTCGGCCACGTACCATAGCGCCGGCATGCCTCACAATATATATATATCAGGATGGGGGAACATATATACTGATTGTAAGACGGACACTGGCATTTAACATTCAAAATTACTTATTTTCCTTCACCAAATTTAGCGGTGCGTCTTACAAAGCCAAAAATACGGTAGTTCAATGTCATTGTGATGAGGACCATGGCATGAAGAGAACAAGAGATTATGGAGATGTATCTGATATCAAGTCATTCCACTTTTGTAACCATTTAAACAATTGTTTGTTTTGTATAAAGACTTTTTGGAGTTTGAGGTTTAGTCCCTCAAAGAGAACCTTTCACCAGGTAAAAAGTGGCCAGATTTGCCCTATTTTATTTCCACTGTTCTCTTGAGTAGAGATGAGCGAACCTTCCCTGAGCATGTTCGCCAATGTAAAATTCTGCCCGAACATGGCAGATTCAGCTTCGGTTTGGAAATCCGAACAATTTCCCAAAATGTGGCGAACGAGGTTTTGTTTTGAAAATAAGTTCAAAATTTAAAATGGCCCTAAAACTTTCCCTGTTTGTTTGGGGTCAAAACACTCACCAGAAGACCTGCTGGCTGGGGATAACTCCTAACCTTACAGTCCCTAGCCATCGGGTCTACCAGCTTGTATAAAGCTGTTGAATTTTTTGGAGCTTTAAATGAATATTTTTAAGCTTCCTAAAGTTTGTAGGGGTTTTTACTGCAGGGTGTATATTTTGGAAATAGTGCCAAATATGGCAGCAGCTTAAAACATCTGTTTAAGAGCACTTAATATTCTTTAGCAAATTTTTTTTATTATATTATTATTCATTCATTCATTTATTTATTTAAGAGAAAACCTTTATTATTGCAGAGGGTCATCAGTGTGCAAGGCTATCTCTTCTACACTCATGTGATAGCAATTCATATAAAAATAGCATATGGCCATTATATGCGTCACACACATGTTCTTATAGGTCTGTTCATGTTCACACTCAAGAAACACCATACTATGAATATTGCTTCTTGAAAATGTGCAGTCAGTATTTCACGTCATTCCACACGTTTACTATACAGATTTTTGTCAAATGCACAACTGTGTTATTATATATATATAATTCATATTGAACTAGACATTGCATTGCTGCAGTCTCAGTGCCCATTAGCTGTATTCATCAGCATTCCAGATGAACTGGTGAATTGGTGACCTGAATAAAGTTATTTTTTTCATCATTATGTCTCCTTCAAATATGTCATTCTTCAATAATCACTGCACCTAGTATCTGCACAAGCGAGTTTTTACCATGTGTCATGGGGAATTGGTTGTGTGAGTGACATTACTTCTCCAACCCACCGTATTGAAGGGTTAATGAGGACAGTTAGGCAACAAGGTTGTCCAAAAGTAAGATCTGCCAGTTATTAATTGTGTCTTACTCAGTCCTGGCAGTGGATGAGGCTGGCCCCTAGGAAAACCTAACAGGTGTCACGCAGACTTCAGCATCTCAGCGCCATATTACTGCAGGCCAAACCTGTGTATTACACCGTGATTTACCTTCTACCGTGTGATGGCATTACACAGTTTGTCAATGGATCCCCCACAACAGATGCCTTCTCTTGAGGAGGTAATCTACCTCACCACTTCGGGGGTACAGGACTCATCTGAACCAGATCCAGAGTGGCATGTACCGGATAACAATATGGACACATATGTGACCTGGGACACCACTGCGCTACCCACATTGGGCCTCATCTGCAGTGAGGTGTGAATACAGTGCAGGGCTCCAATGCCAGAGGAGAACCTGAGCTCACGTTCAGAAGATGACCTGTTCCCCATGCCATATGGAAGCATCACTTGGCATAATACAGAGGACCTTGCTTCATGCTGTATTCAACCTGCAGCCAGTGCCACAACTACTGGATCACCAATACTGCAGGACCAGGAGTATAATGTTGAGCTCAAGGAGGAGGAACTATCAGACATGGCATGAACCATCATGTCACACTCAGAGTCCTGTCTCCTTTATTGAGGAGATTAATTTTGCGGATAACATGGCCCGGGGCTGGTTGCATGGGCCTAACCTAAGGCCAATCACTTCTGAGACTAGTATACCCAAGACAAGGTGGTTAAAATGGCAAGGGGTGGACGGTGTATACGGACCTGTGCTGCATAGACCCAAAGATCAGACGATGTTCATCATTATAGTTTTTATTTCCGACGTGTTTCGGAGTTGGTCCCAACTCCTTCCTCAGGGAATAGTAGTGACGAACTCCGAAATGCGTCGGAAATAAAAACTATAATGATGAACATCGACTGATCTTTGGGTCTATGCAGTGCAGGTCCGTATACACCGTACACCGTCCACCCCTTGCCATTTTAACTACGTTGATCGTTGTGGTGTGGATCCTTCCAGCAGCTGTTACCTTTGTTTTGACCTCTGGTTGTGTGCTACACAACCTTCCCAGGTGAGCGGCTAATTAAATTTAGTCCCCCTTTTTATCAATGATAAGACCCTATTGCGCTTCTTTTTCCTTCTAGTATTGATTCAAGACAATTTGGTGGTATTCTTGCAGAGTAAAGGGTTTGGCTTCTTAGTGGAAGAAGGCACTGGGCATCAGTGCTATGTCAACTGGTCCACCCTGCTGCATGGCCAGCTTCCCAAAAGACTGCGCACTATCTTTGTTGGGGAGAAGGTCATTGTTGGGGAGAAAGTCACCTTCATGAAGGTTTAGGAGAGCAATGGGTGGTTCGCAGTTGACGTATTTTGGGTTGCCACCTCTGACCAATTTGAGAAGTGGCAGGAGGAGGCCATCCAGGAGAAAATGTGGCTTCAGGTGTAGGACAGACCTCTCTTGGTTAGCCAGCCAGCTGCACCCAACCCCACATGGCAAGTCGGTGTGCCACAAGTAGCTCCTGTCAGGCCTATAGGGTGTGGTCGTCCTCTAGTTCCTCCATTGTCTTCTCCAGCGGTGGCCATGATTGACTGTGCTGGGGAGCAGTTGGTGGTGGAGAATGCCCTGGCAGGAGTAGCCCTTGCAACCCCCTGAGACCGTCTGTCAGTGGAGTACCATCACCAACACCGACCTTCAGTCCGGGTAATGCTGAGAATGCTGGCACACTGATTTAACACCTTCATTGTTATGTTTGAGTTTGAGACTTCTAGTCCGTGTTATAGTAGGGTTTTTTGAGTTCACTCCTTGTGTGCAGGGTTGTTTCTGAAAGGAGGTGTTTTGATACTGCCATACAGAGACTGGTGAATAAGCCGCAGGCCTCTGGCCTAACAGTCTGAGATATGGAAATGCAAGACACTACACACACTCCGGTAGAACACAGTTGGCCAAGTGCACTGTTCAAGGGCTGCAAACAGTGCATGTTTTCAGAACTTCCTAAGCATTTCTCAAGGTGCTGGAATCACTGCAGGTGATGACATTAGCACCTGTGCAGTGCTAAGGAAATCCTGAAAACGTGCACTGTATTCAGACCTTGAGAACTGGAGTTGGCCACTTTTGTCTTAGAAGTCTCTGTGGAAGTAACCAGGGGTCAAGAGGAATCTTCAAGCCCTTTCACCACAATTAAGGCTCTCCCTCGGCCCCATAGGCCCTGTGCCCATGGTGCATTGTTTGATAAACGTGCATGGTGTATGTCTATCCTGAGGCCAGCAAATTCTTGGTTCTTGATTGGTGCTGTGCCCACGTTGCTTTCTTTTTTTTTCTTGCACATGTGGTTCAGATTTCTTTTTTCTGCACAAAATCTACCCCAAATCTGCAAGAAAAAAAACACTTTGGCACAGGACTTCTGAACTCTCAGACCTTGCTGGCTTCAGATTAGACATGCAGATTTTGATGCATATTCTCAAAATCTGCTTCAAAACAAGAATGAAAAGACCTATTATGGACATGGGGCCTTCAACAATATGGTGGGGTTAAGTTCACAGAAAGCATCTCTCATATGCTGTGAGAGCAGGCACACAGGCACTGGTGAGTGTGTGGCAAGCGGTGCCATCACAAACATTACTGCATTTTTTTCTCGAGGGATCACACAGGGGCTATGCCGCAAGTTTAAACTGTGCTGCACTCCCTGATGTCACCGTTCCTCACACACGCTGTCTCACCATACAGTCAAGATATATCCGCTACCATCTTGTACAATATCATGCCTCTCACGAGACAGCTAGTGTTACTAGCACTGACGCCACTGAGGTTATCTCAGGTCACACAGAATTCCCAGCTTTGTGATACCTGCTGTGTAACCTGAGACAACCTCATAGAAGTCATGAGGACGTCTGAGGTTCATGAGCAGGCCTGGAGCGTGGTGAGTGTGACAGCGGTGTTGAATCTTGCTAAGTAATAGTGTAGGAAGCTAATGTCTGTGCCAAAATATCGGGGTTCCGTTGTAAAATGGCTTGAGCTTTGTTTGGCAGCTTTTGTGCCCCTTTGAAGGTGTTTTCTAGGCCCTTGATTTTGCCTCCCATTGATTTGAATGGGGTTCGGATGTTCATTGAGCCGTTTGATGAACATTGCCCGTTCGGTGAACGGAACCAAATTCGATCTTCCAAAGGTTCACTCATCTCTGCTCTTGAGTAATCTTGTTTTTAAAATCCGCCATGTGGTTTCAGAGATATGGTTCTTTTTATTTTTTATTTAAGGGATTTCCTACAAACAAAGTTAATTTTTCATCAATAGATCTTTGAATAATAATAATTTCCACAATTAGATGTGGCTAAAAAAATGCTCCTGTGCTGAGATAGTCTTATATATGTGTCACTGCTATGTACTGTGTAATGGATGTGTCTGATCATACAGGGACATGGTCTGATTATACTACATCTCCTGTGCTGAGATAATCTTACCGTATATATGTGTGCTAGGTACTGTGTAATGGCCGTACCTGACTGTATGGATCATGGTTTGATCCTGGGCAGAGAAGGATGTAAGAGAGAAATTACAGCATTTAAAAAAAAACAGGCAGGGAAATACTTTGCCTAAAAAAAAAAAGAATGAGGTATGATCGCATGCTGTCATGTCTGTATACACTTTGCGTCCTCCCCTGCTCAGGATCAAACTAACCTCCATGCATGGTCAGACACATCCATTTATAACAGGGCACATATATAAGATCATCTCAGCACAGGAACATTTTTTTTAAACATCCAATTGTGGAAATTATTATTATTCCAAGATCTATTGGTTAACCCCTTAAGGACCGAGTCACTTTGCAGCTTAATGACCAGACCATTTTTTGTAATTCTGACCACTCTCCCTTTATGAGGTAATATCTCTGGAACGCTTCAACGGATCCTAGCGATTATGAGATTGTTTTTTCGTGACATATTGGGCTTCATGTTAGTATTAAATTTAGGTCGATAATTTTTGCGTTTATTTGTGAAAAAATAAAAAATTTGGCAAAAATTTTGAAAATTTAGCAATTTTCAAATTTTTAATTTTTATTCTGCTAAACCAGAGAGTTATGTGCCACAAAATAGTTAATAAATAACATGTCCCACATGTCTACTTCACATCAGCACAATTTTGGAAGAAAAAAAAAAATTTGGTAGGACGTTATAAGGGTTCAAAGTTCATCAGCAATTATTCATTTTTCCAGCAAAATTTACAAAACCAATTTTTTAGTGACCACATCACATTTGAAGTCCCTTTGAGGGTGTACATGACAGAAAACACCCAAAAGTGACACCATTCCAAAAACTGCACCCCTCAAGCTACTCAAAACTACATTCAAGAAAATTATTAACCCTTCAGGTGCTTCACAGGAACTAAAATAATGTTGAAGGAAAAAATGGACATTTTAATTTTTGTAACAAAAATGTTCTTTTAGCCTCAATTTTTTCATTTTCACATGGGCAACAGGATAAAATGGATCCTAAAAATTGTTGGGCAATTTCTCCTGAGTACACAGATACCTCATATGTGGTCATAAACCACTGTTTGGGCGCACGGCAGGGCTCAGAAGGGAAGGAGCGCAATTTGGATTTTGGAGCCAATTTTCCGTTCAAAAAGTGAAATGGCGCTCTTTCACTTCTGAGCCCTGCCGTGCGCCCAAACAGTGGTTTATGACCACATATAAGGTATCGGTGTACTCAGGAGAAATTGCCCAACAAATTTTGGGATGTATTTTATCCCTTTGCCCATGTGAAACTGAAAAAATGTAGGCAAAAAGAATTTTTTTGTGAAAAAAAAGTGTTTTTTTAATTTTTATGAATGAATTTGTGAAGCATCTGGGGTTCAAAGTGCTCACTATGCATCTAGATACCTTCCTTAGGGGTCTAGTTTCCAAAATGGGGTCACCTGTGGGGGAGCTCCAATGTGGAGACACACCGGGGCCCTCCAAACGCGACATGGTGTCCGCTAACAATTTGAATGGAAAATGAGCTCAAATTGTTAGCTGACACCATGTCGCGTTTGGAGGGTCCCTGTGTGTCTCCGCATTGGAGCTCCCCCACAAGTGACCCCATTTTGGAAACTAGACCCCCAAAGGAACATATCTAGATGCATAGTGAGCACTTTGAACCCCCAGATGCTTCACAAATTGATCCATAATAATGAAAAATTAAATTTTTTGTGGGAAAAAAAAGTGCTTTTTCATTTTTACGGATGAATTTCTGAAGCATATGGGGGTTCAAAGTGCTCACTATGCATCTAGATACGTTCCTTAGGGGGTCTAGTTTCCAAAATGGGGTCACTTGTGGGGGAGCTCCAATGTGGAGACACACGGGGACCCTCCAAACGCGACATGGTGTCCGCTAACAATTTGAATGGAAAATGAGCTCAATTTGTTAGCGGACACCATGTCGCGTTTGGAGGGTCCCCATGTGTCTCCACATTGGAGCTCCCCCACAAGTGACCCCATTTTGGAAACTAGACCCCCAAAGGAACGTATCTAGATGCATAGTGAGCACTTTGAACCCCCAGGTGCTTCAGAAATTCATCCGTAAAAATGAAAAAGAAACTTTTTGTGGAAAAAAACGTGCTTTTTTCATTTTTATGGATGAATTTGTGAAGCATCTGGGAGTTCAAAGTGCTCACTATGCATCTAGATACGTTCCTTCGGGGGTCTAGTTTCCAAAATGGGGTCACTTGTGGGGGAGCTCCAATGTGGAGACACACGGGGACCCTCCAAACGCGACATGGTGTCCGCTAACAATTTGAATGGAAAATGAGCTCAATTTGTTAGCGGACACCATGTCGCGTTTGGAGGGTCCCCATGTGTCTCCACATTGGAGCTCCCCCACAAGTGACCCCATTTTGGAAACTAGACCCCGAAGGAACGTATCTAGATGCATAGTGAGCACTTTGAACCCCCAGGTGCTTCAGAAATTCATCCGTAAAAATGAAAAAGCACTTTTTTTCCACAAATAATTTCTTTTTTCATTATTACGGATCAATTTGTGAAGCATCTGGGGGTTCAAAGTGCTCACTATGCATCTAGATACGTTCCTTTGGGGGTCTAGTTTCCAAAATGGGGTCACTTGTGGGGGAGCTCCAATGTGGAGACACACAGGGGCTCTCCATACGCGACATGGTGTCCGCTAACAATTGGAATTGTTAGCGGACACCTTGTAGGATATGGAGAGCCCCTGTGTGCCTAAACATTGGAGCTCCCCCACAAGTGACCCCATTTTGGAAACTAGACCACCCAAGGAACGTATCTAGATGCATAGTGAGCACTTTGAACCCCCAGGTGCTTCACAAATTGATCCGTAAAAATGAAAAAAGAAACTTTTTGTGGAAAAAAAACGTGCTTTTTCATTTTTATGGATGAATTTGTGAAGCATCTGGGAGTTCAAAGTGCTCACTATGCATCTAGATACGTTCCTTCGGGGGTCTAGTTTCCAAAATGGGGTCACTTGTGGGGGAGCTCCAATGTTCAGGCACACAGGGAGGGGCTCTCCATACCCGACATGGTTTCCGCTAACAATTGGAGCTAATTTTCTATTGAAATTGTTAGCGGACACTATGTCGCATATGGAGAACCCGTGTGCCACCAGCACAAGGGCAACTGGTAGAGTTGGGGTACAGCACCAGAAAATGCCGCCTCTAATGAATGCGCTATTTTCTTGGGTGGCTGTGGGTTGAAATTTGCAGCGTGGGGGACCCACAACATTTGAGTCTCTCCACGCTGAGGATTCCAGTCAGCCAGCTACCAAGTTGTACATGGCTGGCTACAAATACAGCGAAGGCTTTATTTTATTTCTAGAACTAATTCTAGAAAAAAAAATGACGTAGGGCTCCGCCATATTTTTGGTCCAGCCAGGTACAACTTGGCAGCTACAGACTGCCAGCAACCCCCAGCTGCCTCGCTGTACCTGGCTGCAACCAAAAATACAGCGAAGCCCATTTTTTTTTATTTCTAGAACTAATTCTAGAAAAAAAAATGACGTAGGGCTCCGCCATATTTTTGGTCCAGCCAGGTACAACTTGGCAGCTACAGACTGCCAGCAACCCCCAGCTGCCTCGTTGTACCTGGCTGCAACCAAAAATACAGCAAAGCCCATTTTTTTTTATTTCTAGAACTAATTCTAGAAAAAAAAATGACGTAGGGCTCCGCCATATTTTTGGCCCAGCCAGGTACAACTAGGCAGCTGGGGGCTGGAATCCTCAGCATGGAAAGGCCCAAGCGTTCTGGGCCCCCCATGCTGCGAATTGCAGCCCGCAGCCGCTCCAGAAAATGGCGCATTCATTGAAGCGCCATTTTCTGGCGCTGTACCCATGCTCTTCCAGTTGCCCTGGTGCCGGTGGCAAACTGGGTAATAAAGGGGTTAATGCCAGCTTTTTATTGGCAGCTGGCACTAAGCCCGAGATTCATAATATAGGGCCAATGTTAGACCCGCCATTAGGAATCTCTGGTAAATAGTCAGAAAATACACACATAGAAAAATCTTTTTATTTGAAAAAAAACAAAAACAAAATTCGGACTCCATCTTTATTATGAAGATCCGACGTAGTCCACAACGAAGGTCCCACGACGCTCGATTGCCTCCGACGTAGTCCACAACGAAGGTCCCACGACGCTCGATCGCCTCTGCTCAATCCAGAGACTGCAGCAAGGGATCAAGTGTCCTCTTCCTACAGTCTCAGGGGTCAGAGTTATGGTGCACTGTATGACAATGATCAGTTATACAGTGCACCATGACTATGATCCCAGAGACTATAACAAGAGGACACTTGATCCCTTGTTGCACCCATCCATCCACCTATGCACCCATCATCCACGCACGCACATCCACGTACGCACATCCACGCATGCACACAACCACGCACGCACATCCACGCATGCACACATCCACGCACGCATGCTGACATCCACGTACATCCACACACACATCCACGTACATCCACATCCACGTACGCACACATCCACGCACGCACATTCACACACGCACATCCACGTACGCACATCCACGCACGCACATCCACGTACGCACATCCACGTACGCACATCCACGTACGCACATCCACGTACGCACATCCACGCATGCACACAACCACGCACGCACATCCACGCATGCACACATCCACGCACGCATGCTGACATCCACGTACATCCACACACACATCCACGTACATCCACATCCACATACGCACACATCCACGCACGCACATTCACACACGCACATCCACGTACGCACATCCACGCACGCACATCCACGCACGCACATCCACGTACGCACATCCACGTACGCACATCCACGTACGCACATCCACGTACGCACATCCACGCATGCACACAACCACGCACACACATCCACACATGCATATCCACGTACGCACATCCACGTACGCACATCCACGTACGCACATCCACGTGCTGACATCCACGCATGCACACACCCACGCACACACATCCACACACGCACATCCACGCACGCACACATCCATCCATCCACCCATCCATCCACCCACCCATCCATCCATCCATCCATCCATCCACCCATCCATCCACCCATCCATCCATCCATCCATTCATTCATTCTTTCATTCATTCTTTCATTCATTCATACTTACCCAGCGATGAGGAGGAGGAGCCCCTGAGAAGAGGAGGAGCCACACTGCAGAGGAGGCCCGACGGTGCGGGCGGGTGCACCGAGCGTGCAGCCCGCCGGGAATCGGGATAGGTGAGCGGGGCTGGGGACCAGGGATCGGGGGCTGGGGACCAGCAGGGAGGAGGAGGGGGCCCTGCAGCTTTGCCGGTGGGCGCAGAAGCCCGCCGGCAAACAAACTGTGCAAGGTGGAGGGCGGGGATGGACGGGAGACAGGGGGGGCTGCACAGGGGACGGGGACAGGACACAGAGGGCTCAGGACACAGGGGGGGGGGGCTACAGGACACAGGGGAGCTGGACACAGGGGGCGGGGACAGGACACAGGAGGGCTGCACAGGGGACAGGGACCGCACACAGGAGGGGCTGCACAGGGGACGGGGACAGGACACAGGAGGGGCTGCACAGGGGACGGGGACAGGACACAGGGGGCTCAGGACACAGGGGGGGGCTACAGGACACAGGGGGAGCTGGACACAGGGGGCGGGGACAGGACACAGGAGGGGCTGCACAGGGGACAGGGACCGCACACAGGAGGGGCTGCACAGGGGACGGGGACAGGACACAGGAGGGGCTGCACAGGGGACGGGGACAGGACACAGGGGGCTCAGGACACAGGGGGGGGCTACAGGACACAGGGGGAGCTGGACACAGGGGGCGGGGACAGGACACAGGGGGAGCTGGAGCATCAGCTCATGGCCGGCGGCTGCGGTGCAACCCGCCCGCAGATAAGAGTGATTGCGGTGGGGGAGGGGGGTGAAGGGGTTAACAGGGGTGCCCACACCTCTGCCCCTAACCCTTGGGTGTCACTGACAGCTTTTAGAATTGAACTGTCACTGTTCGTTTAGGAGCAGTGACAGTTCAAAGCCATGACGAGTATACTCGTCATGATGCGGGAACTGACATCTTTTCATGACGAGTATACTCGTCATTAGTCGTAAACGGGTTAAAATGAATTTTAAAATTACTTTTGTTCATGGGAAAATCCCTTTAAATGCTAATTTATGTGGTCTTTATCAAGGGTCATACAAAACAGCCTAGAGACACGCCCCTAAGATGTGCCACACCCCCTTGTAAAGATCATAGGATTTAGTTCTATATCTCTAGAACCTTGTAGGGAAAAAATATATTACATAACATATACATAACCTGACCCTTTATACTTGGTGACAGGCCTGCCTTAAATAATCAAAGTTGAATATATATAATCTACTAGATGTGGGCCCGATTCTAATGCATCGGGTATTCTAGAATATGTATGTAGTTGACATACTGTGACTGACAGAACTTGTTCAGTCAACGTGAGTGAACTACATATTGCATATATATATATACATACAGTTATATATATATATATATATATAGCATCGCTATGGTATATGGCTATACATTACAGCACATGTATAGCAGCGTTATAGTATATGGCGGTACATTACAGCACATTTATAGCAGCACTATAGTATATGACAGTACAGTATAGCACATGTATAGCATCACTATAGTATATGGCGGTACATTACAGTACATGTATAGCATCACTATAGTATATGGCGGTACATTACAGTACATGTATAGCAGCGCTATGGTATATGGTGGTACATTACAGCACATGTATAGCAGCACTATGGTATATGGCAGTACATTACAGTACATGTAAAGTAACACTATAGTATATGGCAGTACAGTATAGCACATGTATAGCAGCACTATAGTATATGGCAGTATATTACAGTATATGTACAGGTGCACGATAGTATATGGTGGTACTTTATAGCACATGTATAGCAGCACTATAGTATATGGCGGTATATTACAGTATATATACAGGTGCACTATGGTATATGGCGGTACTTTATAGCACATGTGTAGCAGCACTATAGTATATGGCGGTACATTACAGTACATGTATAGCAGCACTATAGTATATGGCGGTACATTACAGTACATGTATAGCAGCACTATGGTATATGGCGGAACATTATTGTACATGTATAGCAGCACTATGGTATATAACGATACTCCGCTCTCCGCGGCCCCCCCCGCTCCTCCTAGACACCGCTCCTCTACAGTAAAAGTAAAAATAAAAAAAATCCTCAGTGAGGATACTCACCTGTCCGTCGGTTCGCTCCACCTCTTGTAGGTCCTACAGGCCTTTAGGACCTGTTTGTTGCATGGGGAACCGATCAGCTGATCGGTCACATAACCGCTAACTGTCGGTGGGGCAGGATGGAGCAGGGGGCAATGTGGAGGCGGGGTGGGGCAGGATGGAGATGGGGGGGCAGGGTGGAGCGAGTGGGGCAGCATGGAGCGAGCGGGGCAGCATGGAGCCGGGGGAGGGCAGGATGGAGCCGGGGGAGGGCAGGATGGAGCCGGGAAGCAGGATGGATGCGGGGGGGCATGATGGAGCAGGGGGAGCAGGATGGAGGCAGCAGGACATGGAACCAGGGCGGCAGGATGAAGGCAGGGGGCAGGATGGAGCCGGCAGGGCATGAAGCCAGGGGGGCAGGATGGAGCCAGGGGGCCGGATGGTGGCAGGGGGCAGGATGGAGCGAGCGGGGCAGGATGGAGGTGTGAGGGGGCAGGATGGAGGCGGGGGGCGTGATGGAGCGAGCGGTGCAGGATGGAGCAAGGAAAGCAGGATGGAGCTGGGGGGCAGGATGGAGCCAGCGAGGCAGGATGGAGCTGGGGGGGCAGGATGGAGCTGGGGGGGCAGAATGGAGCAGGGGGCAATATGGAGGCGGGGTGGGGCAGGATGGAGATGGGGGGGCAGGGTGGAGCGAGTGGGGCAGCATGGAGCCGGGGGAGGGCAGGATGGAGCCGGGGGAGGGCAGGATGGAGCCGGGGGAGGGCAGGATGGAGCCGGGGAAGCAGGATAGATGCAGGGGGGCATGATGGAGCAGGGGGAGCAGGATGGAGGCGGCAGGACATGGAACCAGGGAGGCAGGATGAAGGCAGGGGGCAGGATGGAGCCGGCAGGGCATGAAGCCAGGGGGGCAGGATGGAGCCAGGGGGCCGGATGGTGGCAGGGAGGCAGGATGGAGCGAGCGGGGCAGGATGGAGGCGGGGGGGCAGGATAGAGGTGTGAGGGGGCAGGATGGAGGCGGGGGGCGTGATGGAGCGAGCGGTGCAGGATGGAGCAAGGGGAGCAGGATGGAGCCGGGGGGCAGGATGGAGCCAGCGAGGCAGGATGGAGCTGGGGGGGCAGGATGGAGCTGGGGGGGCAGGATGGAGCTGGGGGGGGGCAGGATGGAGCTGGGGAGGGCAGGATGGAGCCGGTGGAAGCAGGATGGAGGCTGGGGGGCAAGATAGAGCTGGGGGGGCAGGATGCAGCTGGGGGGGGCAGGATGGAGCTGGGGAGGGCAGTATGGAGCCGATGGATGCTAGGGGGCAAGATGGATGTGGGGAGGCAGGATGGATGTGGGGAGGCAGGATGGAGGCAGGGGGGGTAGGATTCCCCTCACCCCCCTTTGTTCTCACCCGGAACTGTGTACAGCGGTAATGTGACAGGGCGGGCTGATGTGACGTCACACGGCCCGCCCTGTCACATGACCGCTGTACACAGGGAGAGGCGAGAGGGAAGGCGAGGTGGAGGAGGCGAGGGGGAGGCGAGGTGGGGGTGGTGAGTACCGGGGGTCGCCGTGGTTGTTCATGTAGCCTGGCGACAGCGACACTATGTCTAATTTTGAATGCGCGCGGCTTTTTGCATACGCAGTGCTCATTGGTTGCCACTGCTGGCGCCAGCCAATGAGCGCTGGGGCGCGATTTCCGTGACAGACAGAGAACATTAGACGATTATATAGTAGATATTTTTACAACTATGATAAATCAATTCATAATGAGGTTATGTTCTACAGTATTGAAGATGATAGCAGCTGTTTACTGACACTTAATATGAACTTGTATAAGTAAAGGTACCTTTACACGCCGCTACAACAGGGTGGAAACAACCGGGTTTATGAGACAAATGTATCTTTCACCGTCAAATCAACCTGAGGTAGCGGCGTGTAAAGGCGGTTGTTGCCACCCGTCACTGTCGGCACCTGTTTCAGAGCAGTGCTCTAAAACAGGTTGGTTTCAATCCGATGGTAGCGGCGTCTAAATACGGTAGGGTAAGGTTTATTCGCCACCTAGATAACTCCCTGGGGCGTGACACAGCCTCCGGGAAACCACCCCCCTTCAGCGATCATTGGTGGAAGCTCCTGCGTTGCGATTGGTTGTCGCTGCGTAGGGTGGCATATTTAATGAGCTGACCAGTCACACTACACAATAGCTCGAGCGTCATGTATTAGTCAGCCTCCTGCGCTGGCTGGCCAGTCATGATGCTATTGCTTTGTCCTATCAGCGTACGAACGTCTCGTAATCCACAATTCTGGCACGCCTATGTGTTGTCCCTGCTGCACCAGGTCCTCCCTTACCTTCTGTCACGGCGTGTAAATGAGGTAAGGTGCTCTACAGAAGGTAACTTGATGCACCCGGCGGTGCATCCAGAGGTAGATTAAACCTTCTGTAGAGCACCTTGTAGCGGCGTGTAAAGGCGGTATCGGGTACCGTTTGTAACCGTTGGTGCGTGCTCGTGCACGTGAAGCACCCGGTTGTTTCCACCTTGTTGTAGCGGTGTGTAAAGGTACCTTTAAATATAAATAAATGGGTAAATAAATGCTGAGAATTATGTAGATAAAACTCCTAAGGAGAAAATGTATTTATTCCATTGCCTAATGCAGACACACCATGTGCCCTGTACTAAGTATAAAGCTACATAATAGTGAGAAGAGGTCAAGTAACGGATGGATTCCTGCACACTTTCAAAGAGTGTCTTGGTGACATGATGGACATGTGAATTGCCCGCCACCTAGTGGATGAAAATGAGAACTGCAAACTGAAATAGGGAATCAAACGGAGTCTTCCAAGAGGATGATGATGATGATGTTGATGGCAAAGTGATAAAAGATTTCTGTTTACATATTCCTCATTATCAAGAAAGCAAAGATGATTCAAAATAGAAATAAAAGGAAGCAAACGTCTGTACTATTCTGAAGCAGCACATACAGCTTAAGGGGAATCTCATTTAGTACTATAGTGCACCAGTTACGTTTTTTTAGAGCAAAGGAAAGGGAGTTAAAAGGACACCGAGCACAACTGAAAGCTTCTGTCCCTTCATCTTAGTGATTGGTGGGGGTCTCTGCACTTGAACCCCTGCCCAACAAACCTTTCTTTCGCAAGAACAGGATGAACCTTTTACCACTAAGAACACCATGAATCCCATTCCTTCATATTTCATTGATTGACACAATACTAATAATGTATTAAATTTACTATCTTTTCTAGATGATCTTGCAGTGTGAACAGGCTGCCAATCATCCGATGAATGAGCAAAATGCTTGTTTGTCAGGTGAAATGATCTTTTGTGTCACACAAAAGATCATTGTTTGCGGCATCACACGTCCTGTATAATCAGGGCATGTGCTGCTGAAAACAAAGGCGCCTATGTGCACTGACAATGTATTACAGGTCATTCAGTGCACATTGATACCGCAGTCTGTGTAAATAAGCTTTTTTATGACCATCCATTAGCGAATATATTGCTGATTGATGTTGTTTAGTTATTTGGTGTAAATGGACATTTAGTAATAAGCACTATTGAATTGCATCCAGATATCCTGGAATAAATGTGATCAAGTTTTTGAATGTTCCCTAAACTGTGACTAAAGGCCCTGTCACACACAACGACGCTCCAGCGATTCGGACAGCGATAACGACCTGCCGGGATCGCTAGAGCGTCATTACCTGCTCGCTGGGGAGCTGTCAAACAGGCAGATCTCCCAAACGATCAGGGACCTGGGAGCCACCCTCCCATATCGCTGAAGGTGATGTCAGCGTCCTCCCTGCTTAGCGCTGCCTGTAAGCAGGGAGGATGCTGGTAACTATGATAAACAGCGGGTATCTAGGCAGTGCGCGCTGCCTGGATACCCGGTGTTTACCATGGTTACCAGCCAGTGAGGTCACTGATCACTGGTTTCTCACTGTCACACGCAGCGATGCGTGCAGACCAGCGGGAGACCAACGATCAAAAAATGGCCCAGAGCACTTTGCAGCGTTCAGCGACCTCACAGCAGGGGTCTGATCGCTGCTAAGTGTCACACAGAACGACATCGCTGGAGAGATCGTTGTATCGTCACAGTTACAACGATCTCGCTAACGATATTGTTGTGTGACTGGGCCTTAAAAACTATACTGATTGGTGAACTGGCTTCTCTAAATTGAGCCTGTGGTGTGTATGTGAAGGAGATTAGATTGTCAGATATGTTTGTGCTATTGTCGCGCTGAACCAGGGGATATCCAGCATGCGTCGTAACAAAGACAACAGGAGGGATATAGTGGATGGAAGGCCCTGACGATAGGAAGCAGAAGATGGAATACCTGCCAATTTCCTACCTCTCACCCTGACTGCCCTATCAGCCCTATGCGGGTCCTTCCCTCTGCTGCTGTCATGTGCCTAGTCCCCCTGTCTGTCCCATTCAACTATAAGACTGTCTAGTGTCAAGGCAGGTGAGTTCACTAGATACCACCTCCAATGTAATCTGACATGGGGACAGGAAAACAGACAGGTAAGACAGAAGGATACGGACTAGCTGTAGCCTAATGCCAGGAGCCACAGCCAACAATGCTTCAAAGGACTCCAGCCAGACTACAAGGCACCTCCTCACTCCACCAAGGACCGGATAGGAATTATTCTCTATCACCGGCAACATGTGATGAATCATGTGACCATAAAAGGGAAGTGTGAGTGGTCACCAACCTGGCTGCAAGTAGAGGTAACCAGGAGCTGCCAGCAAGGGAAACTGTCATTAACCCTTACTGGCACAGAAGAAAAGAACTACATTTAAAATCTAGCAGACTCAGAGCTGTCTTAATTCTCCTGACTTGTGACAGGATATAAGCAATATGAAGAAAAAATAAAGAAAACTAACAAGTTCCCTTTTGTAGTTTATGATGGGGCAATATATTTTTTTCATGTAACCTGCAGCTTTTAGGAGAGTTTTTATTAGATCTCATAGGTGTCCCTATACCTCAGCTTCTCTTCACACCATCTATTTTGCTTTGCCACTTGCTAAAGTTTGTAATCTGATTTGTAAGCATGAAGTTTTACCTTTGATTAACATTTGGGCAAGACTTAACTAATGTAAGATAAAATTGAATCACAAAAAAAAAAAAGTCAAACAAACGTGTAAAAATACTCTGTTGTAAAAAAAACACAGTGAAAAGCAAGTGCTGCTTAAAAAGTAGTAAAAATCAGGGTATTCATTTTGCAAAAAATGTATATCAAGCCACTCTACCACTTCAAGGTAACCTTCATCAGAACACTGCCTGTCTGATGTATTTAAAACTTGACCATATGTATTGGTACCTAAAGTTAGCAGGATTCAGACAGGTCCAAAGTCTGACTTAGACTGACTGCAGAAGAAGGCTTTTTATGTGCAGGGCTCAAGGGGAGGGGTGGGAGACTCCCCTATCTTGCAGAATTAAGAAACAATTTAGACAAAAACTAATGAGCCATGCACACAGTGAATGCGTCTGTAGGACTGCACTAAACAAAAGGCAAATAAAAAACTGTGGCATTTGCAAAGTCCCACAGCCTGCTAAACAGATGGACGCTGGAAAAGTGGCAGAAGGTGGATTTCTCTGATGAATCTTCAGTAGAATTACACCACAGCCACCGCAAATACTGCAGGAGACCTACTGGAGCCTGTATGGATCCAGAATACACCCTGAAACAGTTACATTTGGTGGTGGAAAGATCATGGTCTGGGGTTACATTCAGTATGGGGGTGTGCTAAACATTTGCAAGGTGGAAGGCAATATCAATAGTCTAAAATATCAAGACGTTAGCTACCTCTTATATTCCAAATCATAAAAGGGGTCAAAATCTGTAGCAGGATGGTGCTCCATCTCATACATCCATCTCTACAACAAAGTTCCTCCAGGCAAAAAATATCAAGGTACTCCGTTAGCAGTTAGCCTCTTTATTTTACCCTATGTGTTGGGGGCATAATTTTGCGATAGTTACTAATATGAGTTTACAGGAACTTCTTCCTCATGGTGAGCACAAAGTTCCCATTCTTAAAATGACAGATGTTGGATGGGCATGTGACCAGATTTGTCCATCAGTTTCCACTTTTTGCAAAAATCTGCACTTGGTGAGACTGTTTTTCAGTTGGAGAAATTGATGGACCCAACTGATCACATCAATTACCACTTTGTAGACTGAATAGCTGAGAAGTCTGTGAGGTCTCATTCAGATGTCCGGGTATAAACGCGTATGTGAAACATGGTCATGGTGTCATCAGAGCTTTGGAGCAGTGCGTCATCAGTGTATGATCTGCATATTTGTTAATACCATCAGTGTGTGTCATCAGTGTTTTTAATGGGTGGATAAATAAATAATGATAAAGCTCCTCCTGCTTTGCAGTGTTTAACACGTACAGCGCACGGATGGCATACGGATGCCATCTGTGGATTGTACATGTTTTTCACAGACCTATAGACTTGTATTGGCCCTTTTCATCCATGATGGCAGAAAAAAACAGACATGAGTTTTGTAGAGACACACAGTCCATGAAAAAACACGAATATGTGAATAGCACCATAGATTCTAAGAGGTACGTTTTAGTGACAAAAAACAAAACAAAAGGATACAACACGAACATGTGAATGAGGCCTGAAGAAGACTACACTAACAAGTCCAAGAGTATAAGCTGTAATGACCACAAATCATGTCCCAAACAAATTAGATAAAACACATGTAAAGTGGCCAACCCATTCAGTAGGTTCAGAATTTGGGGTGTATTTTGTATTTGTTTTAAGCCATGTTCTTGATTGTTATCATTTTAGTTTTATGTAAATGCTGATGCCGATTTGACCTGAAAGCAACCTGCGAAATATACTGGTTTGCAGTACGATATGTTGTCTCTTCGTTTACAATATCACCAGTAAGAGACTTTTATTGTTCCTGATTTCATAGTCAAGGCTGGCTGCTGACATTTGAGTTGTTATCATTGCTAATGACTCTCTGACTCAATATCCTAAAGCAACTATAATGTTACATAATGATTATTAAAAGTTTTACTACTGAAGGAAGATCACTTTAACTAATTTACGTTTATAGACTTTTATGATACTGTTTCATTTGAGTCCGATTAACATGGATGAATTGCCATCTGTAGTGGTATATGTCCGCTCTTTTAATAATACAAACAAGGTCCCTGAGTAGTGTAGTACAAAAGGATATTACAATAAGCCATGAAGAATATATACTTCACAAAAATTATATGTAAAAAAAAGTAGGCGCATGTGATGCTAGTCACTACTACTAGCTAGGGTGAATGTGATCCTATACGCTACTAATAGCTAGGGTGGGGCAGAGTCACTACTTACATGAGTCAAGTCAGCAGGGAAGTCAGGTAATATAGGGTCAGGTTCAAGGAGAGCTCGTAGTATTCAGGAAGTAGACAGAGATGTAGTCATGCATCGGTTTAGGGTCAGGTTTCCAGGAGAGCACAAAGAAGATTCAGGAAGTCAACAGAAACATATTCTAATCACAGGCCAGAGGTTTAAATACCAGGAGATCACATTAAGCACAGGGAGCAGACAAAAGGGAATTCAAGCAACAGTCTTATTGACGCAATCTTTGTGATTTAGGAACAGCCGCCGAAGAATGGGGGCACCATTAATTTAAGGTGTAACACCTCCTTTGATAGTTAAGGGAATTGTGATAGAACAAAGATAGAATCATAATTTTTCAATAAATTCCTATCTTGTTGTTTTTGTCCACTTGCATGTTGGTCCGCTGACCTTTTAATATTGATTGAATAAAGATTTATAATTTTATATCTATCTTGAAATTGGTGTAATCACATCTTCAGAACTGTTTTGACAGTTGACCTGAATATTTATCAGGTGCCCTATAGCAACCAATCACAATTCAGCTTCTGATTGGTTACTATGAGGGTGCCGTTGCACGTCGCAACATTGCATGCAATTTCACTTGCAACTTACTGGTTGCAGTGAAATCATGGACACATTGTTCCATTTGTACATGGCAACAAAATGGAACAATGTGTCCATGATTTCACTGCAACCAGTAAGTTGCAAGTGAAATTGCATGCAATGTTGTGACGTGTAACGGTACCCTAAGCAACAAAGGATATTCATAGTATAACAGTTTATTCATGTCTGTGAAACATTCAGGGAAGCTGCCGAAGTCAAGGACTTCTGGAAAGTGGCACACACTGGGACATGGCTCAGTGAAGCAGTAACCACACAAACCCCAAAGCCACTAACACACCTCTTTGCTATTCTTCTAACAATCCGCACACAACCCCCAGTACACTGCAGGAGGCCGCACACAGACCCCAGTATAGAGCAGGAGGCCACATACAGCCCTTAGTATACAGCAGGAGGCCACACACAGCCCCCTGTATACAGCATGAGGACACATGCAGCCCCCATTATACAGCAGCAGGCCACATACATCCCAGTTTACAACAGGAGGCCGCACAAAGCCCCGTGTATACAGCAGGAAGCCACACACAGCTCCCAGTATACAGCAGGCCATACACAGCCCCCAGTATAAAGGTTAGAGAAAAAAACAATGCATCTTAGGCGGCCGTCACACGCTAAGATATCTAGAACGATATTGTAAGCGATCACGTGCACGCGCGATCGCTTACAATATCGCTCACATCGGTGGTGAGATGTCACACAGACAGACTCACCAGTGATGTGGATCCGCGATCTCGCTGGTAACTATGGTACACATCGGGTTACTAGGCGCCGCGCGTCGCTTAGTTACCCGACGTGTACCATAGTTACCATCTCCCAGCATAGGCTCTGCCGCTGGGAGATCGTTCATCGTGGTGTCATACACCATGATGAAGCAGATCGCTAAATCGTAAATCGCTAGATCTGAGGTCCGGACCTCAGATCACGATTTTGCGATTTGATCAGATCTCGCTCGTCGTATCTTGCCGTCACACGCACAGACATCGCTTACGCGATGTTTAATCTGCCGCGTTCAAGCGATATCTTGCGCGATATCTGTGCGTGTGACGGCCGCCTTAGACACAGAGGCTTGATCTAGGATGGATTATAGGCTAAGCAATGTCAATCTATTACCTTGAAAATAATCCCAACTTTTCAATAGAAATTCAAACTATATATCTTTTAGGTCCATCTATCAAAGGCGGCCGTCACACGCTGAGATATCTCTAGCGATATTGTAAGCGATCACGTGCACGCGCGATCGCTTACAATATCGCTCACATCGCTGGTGAGATGTCACACAGACAGACTCACCAGCGATGTGGATCCGCGATCTCGCTGGTAACTATGGTACACATCGGGTAACTAGGCGCCGCGCGTCGCTTAGTTACCCGACGTTTACCATAGTTACCATCTCCCAGCATAGGCTCTGCCGCTGGGAGATGGTTCATCGTGGTGTTATACACCAAGATGAAGCAGATCGTGGCATCGTTCATCGCTAGATCTGAGCTCCGGAGCTCAGATCAGCGATGTCACGATCAAGCGATTTCACATCGTAAATCGCTTGATTACATGCAACGATTTCTTGCCCGATATCGCTTAAGCGATCAAAAAGGAGATCGCTTAAACGATATCGGGCAAGAAATCGTTGCGTGTGACGGCCGCCAAAGTCTGATCTTAACAACAACTTAACAACAAATGTTTGTGGTAGTGTGTAATGGCAAGAACAGTGGAGATTTATGACCATGCCAAAAGAAGAGTTTTTGATGTCATTAGGTTGGAAAAGGTGACAGAACCCTCTCTGAAGTGTGTGAGCTCTATACCCTTACACAGTCAAACAGATTGTCCACAAATAGAAGCAATTCAAGACCATAATTATCCTAACAGGAATGGTCGTCCATGAATACTGGGAGACATGGAACATCTATTGTTTTAAATGGCAGATTTTCAAGGAGAAAGCTACTTCTGTCTTAAAGAACATTGTTGTCCATCTGGAGTTTGATGCAGATCCCCTGGACAAGCCGAAAAACTATTGGACAAAGTTTTGTGGACCTATGAGACCAAAGCAAGAAAAAGATACACAATGCATTGCAAAATAAATATCATATACCAGCTGTGAAATATGGTGGGGGTAGCATAGCTTGGGCCTGTTTTGCTGCATCTGGGCCAGGGCGACTTGTAATTGAACAATGAATTCTGGTTTATAGCAGCTAATACTAAAGGAAAATCTCCATAAGCTTAATGTCTCAAAGCACACAAGTCGTGCTACAAAAGAGAGGTTAAAGAAGAGTTTTGGAACGGCCAAGTCAAAGTTCTATAGTAAATCCTATAGAAAAGTTGTAGAAGAATGTGAAGCGAGTAGGTCATGGGAGAAAACCCATACAACAGAGGTGAAGTTTGTTTTTAGGGAGGGATAGGGTAAAATTCATGCAAGCCGATGTGCAGGACTGAGTGCCAATTACTGGAAACATTTAGATGCACTTATTGTTGGCCAGGGGGATCACACCAGATAATGAAAGCAAAGATTCACATACCTTTTTCCATTCACAGAAATGTGAGTTTAATATTTTGACTAATGTGATTAAAGGAAAACTGTCAGGTCAAAAATCCATATGTAACCGATATCATTTTCTAATTCCTCACCCTAAGCTCTTTCTATTCATGTATTTCTTTTATTTATATTCCCCTGCTATCCTCTGTAAACTTCAAATAAAGAGATCCATTCCATCTGTCACTCACAGGGAATGATCCACTTAGTTCTCTGCTGTCCACTCCCCATACATGAATATGCATGTCACATATTCACACCACATCACTACACAGGAGATCACTAGGGGGGGTGTATTTTCCTCTTTGATCTTTGTGTCTGCAGCCAAGAAAGAGGTGAAATACAACACAGAAACTGTCACAGCAGGATTCCTACTTACAGAAACAGATGGAGTCTAGATAAGATAAGGCAGACGTGCAATCCCTCTCTCCCTGTCTGTTCAACAGAATAGATCTCCCAAAAGTGAAACCACTGTGCCAGAAGAGCAGAGGGAGGAGGGAAGAGAGAGCTGATGAGAGAGCTGCTAAGAGGGAGTGCATAATTACATGACCGTTTATACAGCCAGGACTAATCATCTCTGCTTATAATGGAGAGGACTAATGCAGTGACTCCCTGCAGGGTCTGATAATGCTGATAACATGAAAACTACAAAGGGTAAACTAATGATTTTACATGTTTTTAAAAGGTCTTCCAGGCACTATGCAAGGGTAATATTAGTATCATATTAAAAAATTACCCGACTGTGTCCCTTTAATTTGGTTCTCTTCATCTTCTTTCAGGACTTGTATGAAAACTTGTTGTAGTTGTGGTTCAAATTTATGTAGAAATATGGAAAATTCTGAAGGGTGCACAAACTTTCAAGCACCACTCTAAAGCACCCTGCATGTTATTTTAAGCTTTGCTAAGTGTGCATTAATTTATCATCTACAGTAGTCACTGATTAACTTGTATAATTTCACTTCTCAGGAAAGAACTGGGACCTAACGGCGGCTCTGAGTGACTATGAACAACTGAGGCAGGTGCACACTGCAAATTTGCCCCAAGTATTTAATGAAGGGAAATACTATAAGCAGCAGGACAGAGAAATCACCCAGCACGTCAACAAGATTGAGAGGCCAAATCTCCAAAGACAAGAAGACATAGCTCAAGGTAGTGACATTTTCTAGGAATGATCTATTGTGATGCACACACTTTTATGTTGATGACAATTTCCCTTTAACCTGAGCACCCAGGTCTGTGAACAAAACATTGACAGGGGCTATCCTTGTGTAAAAATCAATGTGCTTTAACTTTGCGTTTTAAGAGAAATGACCCTATTCTTGACTATTGTCACAATCCCAAATTATTTCTTCTTTCTTGATCTTCACATGTGTTTTAAGGCCCCGTTACACCATGCAATACCGCCGGAGATGTTGGCAGCGACGGGCGGGAGTGCACACGCTTTTGGCGCCCCGCCAGCGTCACCGCCCCCCCGTGTACATGGGGAGACACCTCCGGCAATGCGCCAGCGAGCTGACAGGCAGCATCGCCGCCAGGGTGTCTCAAAACCCCAGCGGCATTGCAGTACAATGGGAGCCTATGGCTCCCATCGCCTGTCAGCTCGCCGGTGGCTGTTTACATGGGGAGATGTGTACACATTGCCCCAGATCGGCCGCCTGGTTTCAGAGCACTGCTCTGAAACCAGGCGACCAGTAAACGGCGTCGCCATCGCCCAAATACATTAGGCGATGCAGGGGCGATGTCGGTGCCGACAGGCCACGCCCCTGCATCACCTAATAAATCGGCGGTACCGTCGCCTCGTGTGACGGTACCCTTAGTCTTCCGCACATGATGTTTCTTGAATCCTTCATACTATGCTAGCTCTTTGCGTTTGACAAGCCATTTGTAGGTTTTCATGCATTTGCTTATGTTCTTGTTTTAAAAACTTGGATGTCTCATTTCTGGATTTTCTTTGTTGTGTTCTTTAGAGAAACGACTGTCCAGGGGGATCTCTCATGCCAGTTCAGCCATTGTGTCTCTGGCTCGGTTGCATGTGGCCAATGAATGCAGCAATGATCCATTTCCTCTTGAAATGCCCATCTATACATTCCAACTACCAGACCTCAGTGTGTACAGTGAAGACTTCAGAGTCTTTATTGAACGAGATTTAATAGAACAGTCAACAATGGTGGCCTTGGAACAAGCAGGTAATTAGTATGGGTTATATTAGCATTTTGAGCCTTGGTTCTTGTAGTAAAGTGAGTAAAACCCTAAAAGTTTACAAACAATTAAGAAAACTTTTTTTTTATCTTTTTAATACTTAAAGATTACCAAATCATATTAGAGAACTTCACTAGAAATGGACTTAATCCTTACAGTATTTTAATTTCTCTAAATTGCACACATCAGTGTAATGAGTCGGCTCTGATGCCCAATTCTGCATCTTGCCCACAATGACCTCTTTTGTCATAAACCTATGCACTGAGTAGGAACACTTCACAAAATTGAGAGGCAACGTGAGAAATGTAGCTTTTGTATAGTATACACAGAAATAACACAACCCTGCACACACACAGGTACATCTCAATGAATTAGAATATCATCAAATGTTAATTTATTTCAGTAATTCAATACATAAAGTGAAACGCATGTATTATATAGAGTCATTACACACAGAGTGATCTATTTCAAGTGTTTATTTATGTTAATGTTGATGATTATGCCTTACAGCCAATGAAAACTCAAAGGTCATTATCTCAGAAAATTTAAGTAAGGAGAATGAAGGGTTAAAAACCGCACTGCCATATTTCACGAGACATCAAAGGGTGAATATAATATTTATTAATTAAAGCGTTTCAGGCCTCCCTGAACCCCCCTGAAGCATGGCAATATGATATTGATTGTCCTGAGGAAGGGACCAGGGAGCCCTGAAACACATTGACTAATAAATCAATATTATATTCACCCTTTGATGTGGAATACAGCAGCACGGTTTTTAACCCTTCAACATCCCTGGGGACTGCAGAAGCCATGATATGCCTTTATAGTGGTTGTGACTCATACAACCACACAAGGTGAAGCCTCTGATACATATTTAGGTAATATTTTATCTCTCAAACCCTTCATCCCCCCTACTGTATATGCACCATGTTGGGGACTGCATATGCTTTTATAGTGGTTGTGACTCTCACAACCACACAAGGTGAAGCCTCTGATACCTATTTAGGTAATATTTTATCTCTCAAACCCTTCATCCTCCCTACTCTATATGCACCATGCTGGGGTCTGCAGCAGCTGTGATCTGCTTTTATAGTGGTTGTGACTCTCACAACCACACAAGGTGAAGCCTCTGATACCTATTTAGGTAATATTTTATCTCTCAGACCCTCCATTCTCCCTACTTTAATTTTCTGAGATGAGTACAGAGATATAACATGAAGAGGGATGTGCTTTTCAAGAAATTAACAGCATGTGTTTGGGCCACCAACACTTAAGCGCAGTGCCCATTCAAGGAGATCCTGCAGAACACTGGATGAGACCAGATCCTAATTTAATCTAAGGTTATATGGAGCCCTGTATTTTCCTTTCAATATAGGGTCACCAAGACTTTTTCCAGCATATGCTTAAATGGATCATGGCCATGTAAGAAAACAAAACCTTTCTTCACCTACTGGACTGGCACTGCCCCTCCACTCTGCACAGGTGCACTGTAAAGCCGAAGGTCACAGTCCCGGGGTATCTGCACATCCATTCTTCATAGGCTCATTGTGTATTGAATATTTATTGTAATTCATCTAGTCATGCCTCTATGACTTAAATCTGGTGGCTACTGGGAGAAATAGAGGTCATTTTCTCCCTGTATCAGTATATTCAGCAAGTCTACAAGGAAGCTTTGTAAATGTATTAATCTGCAGATTAGCTCTATATCTACAGGTAAATATTCTTTTCCCTTTAAATTTCACTTTTATAGTAGTAGAGAACCCCTTTAAAGTCCCAAACTAAGCACTATATGTTATTAATATTATTATTAGACTTGTAAACAAATGACTGTTACACGAGACATTTTACATTTACAGTATTTTACAGACAGTGACTTGTAATGCTGTTTTTTATAGAGGAGCATGGATCTTTTATTGGTGTTAAATTATTGGTTATGAGACCAGAGTTTGACTGTTATCACTTATGTCTCCTGTGGGATCATAAAACCAGTTACTTTTTTTTCTTTTTGTTATGGGCATGATTTCAGGTCAATAAATAATTTTTCAGATTCCATTATTTCCTGTTATACCTTCTAATCTCATAAGCATCTTGCTATTGGTGTAATGTATAATCTGTTATAAGGATATGAAAGACACATTTCTCATTACCGTTTCTTCACAGCTCTGTGCATTAGGGATTTAGCAGTGTATAAAATGTACTATATTTTAGAGGACATTCTGTGCATGTGCTCAGGATTTCTATATCGGGGTCGACCTTTAATGAGTGGCAGTGGCAAGAATAGTGTGAGTCAATCGCTTATCTATACAGCAAATGGCAAATACTTTTGCATATACACACATATATAGAATATAAATATATATATAGAGAGAGAGATACATATATAGATATATATATACACACACACTGTTCAAAAAATTAAAGGGAACAGTTAAACAACACAAAGTAACTCCAAGTCAATCATACTCAGGGTATGTGCTCACGGTCCGGAGGAGCTGCTTGTTGGACGCAGCTCCTCCGGACCTGAGTGAAGCCGCGGGTGGCCGCAGGGAGACCGCGGCCACCCTGTACTTACAGTGTGCAGCGGGTGCAGGGCGGCTTCTCCCTGCAGTCACCCGATGGGAGCCGCTTCCGACTCCGCAGCATGAAATGAACATGCTGCAGAGGAGCAAACTCCCTGCAACCCGCACCGCAGCTCCAAACACGTTGCGGGCGGGTTACGCATCGTGAGGATGGGATTTCTTGAAATCCCATCCACTATGCTTGTACTGTACTATGCAGCGTTTTGGATGCAGCGCAAAGACGCTGCATCCGAAACGCTGCGTATCCTGATCATGAGGATGCACCCTTATATGAAATCAACTTGTCCAGTTATGAAGCAGCTCTGATTGTGAATCAGTTTCTCCTGCTCTTGTGCAAATGGAACAGACAACAGATAGAAATGATAGGCAATTAGCAAGACACCCCCTATAAAGGGTTGGTTCTGCAGGTGGTGACCACAGACCATTTCTCTGTTCTCATCCTTTTTGGCTGTTGTTTTGGTCACTTTTGCATTTTGTTATTGCTGTCTCCCCCGTATATGTAGCATGAAGTAGTTTCTACAACCCACAGAAGTTGTTCAGGTAGTGCAGCTCTTCCAATATGGCACATCAGTGAGAGCTGTAGCTAAAAGGTTAGCTGTGTCTGTCAGCACAGTGTCCAGAGCATTGAGAAGATATCAGGAGACAACGTACGTATTTTGGAGCCTATATGACGTTCACTACAGCACCTCATGTTCATTTTTCCTAGTCTATCAAAAAGTCTGTTTCGTTTATTATTTAATTAAATTAATTAATTCCAACCTACTTACTTTTATATGTGACATGTTGTGGAACCATTTTAGTGTACTTACTGTATTGCTTCTCATTGTTATATACTTACCCTCCCCTCTTCCCTTTCATTTTGTTCTTACTCTCTGATTGTAGTTTGAAAATTTTCAATAAAAATAATATGAATACCAGGAGACAGGCCAGTACACGAGGAAACATGGAGGGGCCATAGGAGGGCAACAACCCAGCATCAGGACCACTATCTATTCCTTTGTGCAAGGACTAACAGGAGAAGCAGTTCCAGCACCCTGCAAAATGTCTCCTCTAGCAGGCCACTAACATCCATGTGTCTGCTCAAACTGTCAGAAACTAAATCCATGAGGGTGGTATGAGGGCCCGACGTCCACAAGTGTATGTTGGGCTGTAAGCTGTAATTGTGCAGGGAGATTGGCACTTACCAGAGAACAGAAAAATTGGCAGATTCGACATTGGTGCCCTGTGCTCTTCATGCATGAGAGCAGGTTCACACTAAGTACATGTGACAGACATGAGTCTGGAGACGCCATGGAGAACGTTCTGCTACCTGCAAGAACCTACAGCATAACCAGTTTGGCAATGGGTCAGTAATGGTATGGCGAGGCATTTCTTTGGAGGGCCGCACAGCCCTCTATGTGCTACCAGAGGTTCCCTGACTGCCATTAGGTGCCAGGATGAGATCCTCAGACCCATTGTGAGACGATATGCAGGTGCAGTGGGCCCTGGGTTTCCTTTGATGCATGACAGTTTTAGGCTCATGTGGCTGATGTGAATCAGCAGACCTGCATGATGAAGGACTTGCCTGCCGATTGCCCAGAACTGAATCTAATGTAGCACATCTGGGATATCATATCTAGTTCCATCCACCAATGCTACTTTGCACCACAGACTGTCCAGGAGTTTACTGATGCTTTAATTCAGGTCTGGGTGGAGATCCCTCAGCAGAACACCTTCCGCCCCATCAGGAGCATGCCCAGACGTTTTAGGGAGGTCATACAGGCACTTGGAGGCCACACACACTACTGAGTCTCATTTCTTTGTCTTGAGACATTTCTACTAAAGACGGTTAAGCCTATATTTTTATTTTCCACTTTGACCTCCATGGGATATTAATATTGATTTACATTGATCATTTTTATGTTTTATAGATCTTAACACATTCTGCTATGTAATGAATAAAAATTTGCAACTGAAGTGTTTATTTGAGATCTAGGATGTTGTATGTTAGTGCTCTATATATACAGTATATACTTACAGCACTCTTCTTTTTGAGATAGCTGTGTCTATATCCACTATTCTTGCAAGGACATTTAATAATTGAATGCAAAAGAATGCTATCATTTCATCCATTGCTATAGAAACGCCTTCATTTCTACTATGACCCTACTATTCTACTTCATTCCTACTATGACCCTGAAATTTTAGACATTGTTTTAGCTAGAGGTGTTATTGTAAATGAAGACTCTTGAAGATTCAAAACACTAAGCAATTGCAAATAGGTTTGATTAAAAATCCCCAGCCGTTTTATGCCTATAGCTCCTAACCCTCTACGGTTTGTCCTGCCAGTCACATCTTCTTCCATCTCTCCCCCTCTTACTATTGTACATTTGGAAAGTTGGCATGAAGTATGGAACAGATAAACGGAAAGATAACTGCAGAGTCATGGTTCCTAGTTTCTTTGTTGTGTGTTACCATGTAGACACATAAGACTGCATTGAAAAAGATTATTTTTAATTCAAGGTTATTTGAAAATTTCCTTTATTATTTAAAATTTTTGTAAATATGCTTTAAAATAGCCATCCATAGTCATACATTAAAGCACCACTACAGCATTTTTGTTTTTGTTTTTCACGGCTGTAGTGGCGTTTTGAATCTAAGCTCCCCACCTCCATCTTTTATTCACCTTCCGGTGGCTTTATTATTTACTTAGTCTTCATAAGGCTGTAACTTCTGACTGGCTGGATATTAGGCATTATGTCACAAGCTCCCAATGCAACTCTATGAAAGCCAGAATGAGGACAGACATAGGTACTCATAGAGATGGATTGAAAAGGGACCTCCTTTTTGCTCCATTAAACTCTGTAGCTGACAGCAGGTCACTTTTCGCCATAGACCAACTGGCACACTAACCACAGATCTTCTATAGGCTTGTGCAAATCCTCTCTTCATATAATCCCAGACAGACTGGATAATGCTGTGATCAAGGCTCTGTGGGGCAATATCATCACTCCCAGGAATCCTTGTACTGCTTTGTGTACAACTTAGTTCTTAATAACATAAACTGTATGTTTGGGATTGTTGTTCTGCTGCAGAATAAATTTGGAGCCAATCAGTCCCTTGACATATACACACCATTAATGAATGGATAAATAAAACTCAACAGCTATTCCGACTAGAAGAGAAGCTGCAAAATATTCCTACTCTCAACCCAATGCAATGATGGCAGGATTGGGTCACCTGGTACTCTTCATTTCAATAAACCAATGCCTCTAAGTTCTTATCTATCTTAAACGATGTAGAGGCGCTACAATGCTGATTAGATCCATATCTTTATTTTACAAATCTGGGTTTGTTTAAAGGGCCTGTCACACGTGTCAATGTCGCCCGCGATATCGCTCATGCGTCACAAATTATTAATCGCCTGAGCGATGTGGAATTATCGCAGGTAAGATGTCACACGCGTCAATATGACCCAGCGATGCGGTGATGTCGCCATCTTGCGAGCGATTTTATTTAGTCGCTTGTACGATGTCAAAATAGAAAATACGTCGCTGAGTTTAGTGTCACACGCAGCGATGCACAAGGTCTACTGAGTGATGAGCGACAGGTTTTACATCTGGCAGTGAAACCTGCGATCGGCGATCAGCGACATATCGCTAGTTGAATCGCTTGGTCACACGCTTCAATGTCGCTCCTGCGTCACTTTTACGACGCTTGAGCGACTGAAAATCCGTGACGTACGAGCGACATTGACAGCGATATCGACGCGTGTGACATCCCCTTTAGAGAAGTGTATAGTGGAATTGTTGTGTTAGCAAATGAGCTGCAAGTGCTCTTCTGCATCTCTTTCCTATTCCAAGTCTGCCACCTGTCTCCTGTGAGTTACTGACTGGTCACTCATCTTTTAGTGACTTTATCGTCCACTTGAGGTCCAGTGCTAGTGCCGTTATTTCCCAGTGCGATGCATGCATAGTAATATCCTGTTGAAGACTATCAGGACACAGACACTGGCCATCCTCTTCATTCCTACTTATGCTCATCCTAGTAAAGGAGCTACATACTATACCATTACATAGTTGGCATTAGTTTGGGGTATAATGGTGGGTTTACACGCCGCGATATCGTTTCGATATCGCAACTCAATGGCGTGGGAGCGCGCAATTAGTGCACGTTCCTCCCGCATCGCATTGAATGTTTAGACGCTGCGATATCGTATTACAACGTCCGTGCGATGTCTCCGCCTCCCAACCCAGGATCGCATAGTTAACATGGGAGTGAATGGGTGACGTATGAAATCGCATCGTAATTGGGCGTTTACACAGCACGATCCGGCTTCAATCGCTATGCAATATCGGGGCATTGAATAGCACGCTCATTCGATCCCCGATATCGCATTGACATCGTTCCTGCATCGTATTGGACGTTCACACCATACAACGCAGGAACGATATCGGGTCCAACGAGCGAACCACGTGACTTTTGATTGAAATTGTACTGCGATATCGCGACGTGTAAACCCGCCATAAAAGTCTGAAGACAGATAAAGATGTTTTAATCTCATGAACCTTTTCTTTTAAAAGCTTTGCGAAAACCCACCATTACCCCCTCCTCTTCCCTCTCCTCTTAGTTTGTTGTTAAATTCTTTATCTTATTAAGATCTATATTAGCGCCTTGTGTCACACCTATGTATTTGAAATAACTGTTACTATCGAGAGCATTAGCCATGCATGTGTTTCCCTATTTCATTCTCATAGATTTCTGGGTTTATTTTCATTCTTAGGTCCCTTCCCACATCAGGGATTTTTCTTGCATTCATTACCGCTCCAGGTTTTATCAGTGGTTATGATCAGTGTCATCAGAGTTTGGTCAGTGGCAGATTTTAGCATCAGAGTATTGTCAAAGGTTCATCAGTTTTTCTCATGATGAAAAAAAAAAACAGATGGAGCCTTCTTAAGCTTCTCTTATCAGTCTGTGAACAATGGACAGCGCACTAATAGCATCCAAGTGGTATCTGATCTTTTTTTTTTATGGATCCTTATTGCATTGGTGAGTTTCATCTGACACTCAGATCAATATCGGACAATTCTCTGTGAATTTGTGCGGACCACTAAGGGCCCTTTCACATCAGCGTTTTTTTCAAACCGCGGCAGATGCGGTGAAAAAACCGCATCTGCCACGATTACCACATACCGGCTGCACTTGCGGCACGGTTGCGGCGCGGTTGCGGTAAACGGCATACAATGTATAGGCGGACTTGCGGCAGGTGCCGCAAGTGCCAAAACCGCACTTGCCGCACCTGCCACAAGTCCACCTATACATTGTATGGCGTTTACCGCAATCGCGCCGCAACCGTGCCGCAAGTGCAGCCGGTATGCAGTAATCGCGGCAGATGCGTTTTTTTCACCGCATCTGCCGCGATTTGAAAAAAAAACGCTGATGTGAAAGGGCCCTAAGTCCGAGGAAAAAAATCAAATATGTGAACTACCCCATAGACTATAATAGATAGGAGTGATATCCGTGAAAAACACATGTATAAGAAATCTCACTTCTGAATGAGACCTTATTCTGAAGTGTACAAATAAAGAACGAAGGAAAGAAAATGTCAGCCTGATACCTTATTTGTGTTTATTTTTTCTTTTGCATCTCCACCGGTCTACGAGTCTATTGGCACAAGGGGCCCTGTGTAATTGTGGCCATTAGCTTTGTGTTATAATTTGCAGAATGACAACTGGATAAAGCATTCAAATCCCAGATCTGACATCAAAATGAATCCAGATTATGCTGTGAAACAAATCCAGACCTCAGACATGACAACGTATTTAGATTGCTGCCCAAACACTAAAACTGATGAATACGCAGGAAAAAATGTAGACTACATCAATTACTCACCACTCAACAGCATCAGGACCCATTGTGACATGTCCTGTAGGAGATAAGGCCCCGACACAGGAGCATTGAGCAGCATTTGAGTAGAGAGCAAGATATCCACAGAGTAAGACTGGAGTCACACCGGTGTATAAGCTATCGGTTCAGATGCGATAGGATTGTGACACTTGGCTCAGGCTCTACTGTAAGCGTGAGCCGTGTGTCATGCAAATGTGATCCGATCTTATGATGAGATTACAGGTGTGGACGAGAAGGAGAGATTAAAGGGAACCTGTCAGGTCCCCTGTGCACACACAACCACGAGTAGTTCTGTGCACTTGCTTTGAATCCCTGTCTAAGGCGGCCGTCACACGGAACGATTTCTTGCCCGATATCGTTTAAGCGATCTCCTTTTTGATCGCTTAAGCGATATCGGGCAAGAAATCGTTGCATGTAATCAAGCGATTTACGATGGTAAATCGCTTGATCGTGACATCGCTGATCTGAGCTCCGGTTCTCAGATCTAGCGATGAACGATTTGACTATCTGTCTCATCGTGGTGTATAACACCACGATGAGCGATCTCCCAGCGGCAGAGCCTATGCTGGGAGATGGTAACTATGGTACACGTCGGGTTACTAAGCGACGTGCGGCGCCTAGTAACCCGATGTGTACCATAGTTACCAGCGAGATCGCGGCTCCGCATCGCTGGTGAGTCTGTCTGTGTGACATCTCACCAGCGATGTGAGCGATATTGTAAGCGATTGCGCGTGCACGTGATCGCTTACAATATCGCAAGAGATATCTGTGCGTGTGACGGCCGCCTAACAGTGCCTTTATGTTGTAGCATACATAAACTGATCTAAAAAATATATACCGGTATATATATTTTTAGTGTTTCAAGGGCTCCTGACTGCAGCCATTACAGCAGCTGGACTTTCAGTATATTGGGAATGCCAGCTTAGCATTATTTTCTTCTTTATCGTATTTGTGGGGGAAAAAATTCTTACAAAATTACCAGTTACAATAATGTGTGTAACTGTTGATTCAATTGGGATAACTTTTTTCCCTTGACGTGATTAAAAAGGCTTTTAACACTATATTTTCATCTATGAATATACTGCACCAGATTGTCATTATGGTGGAAGCAGTGTAGTGTAGCGGGATTTCTCATTGTGCTTGCTTTCTAGATGGAAGGTCCTGGCATTAAAGAGCTCTCTTGGCAATAGCATAGACCATGGTTGGTGATTGAAGATTCCACATAATATAGATTTATTCTTTGTCTACCAGCTTATAGTTTTCTGGGTTACAAACCATTCAATTACCTAATGTGTGGAAGAGCTTAAGATTTAAAATCTTTGCTCACACAACTCTAATTTTCCTTTTTTTTTTTCATGGAAATAAATAGATTAGAGCTGACATCTTATAATTCTGATCATTGAGTTTTCCCATTGGTGTCATTAGGGTTTTTTTTATCTTTATTACTAACTTAGGGCCCTTTCACATCAGCGGCAATCGCTGATCACAGCAGTTGCGGTGAAAAAAAACGCAACTGCTGTGATTACCGCATAACGGCCACACTTGCTGTTCACTTGCGGCAAACCCCATTCAATGTCTATGGGGCTTGTGGCAGGAGCGGCAAGTGCGGTGTAGTTGCGGTTTCGGCACTTGCGGCAGATGTGGCCGCGAAAAAAAAAACGTGGTCAGCCGCGGTTTTCTCGCGGCCGCATCTGCCGCAAGTGCCGAAACCGCACCTGCCGCACACTTACCGCAAGCCCCATAGACATTGCATGGGGCTTGCAGCAAGTGAACCGCAAGTGCGGCTGTTATGCTGTAATCGTGGCAGTTGCGTTTTTTTCACCGTAACTGCCGCGATCAGCGATTACCGCTGATGTGAAAGGGGCCTTAGAACTACAAGGGTAACCTAGTATTTTCTAGCATGTTCATCAATGGCAGCTATGGAAAAGTATAGTAATTTCTATTTTATAGATGGGACATCGATGAGATCTTTGGTTACTGTGATAACACAACAAGCTCATCCATATACTGTAGTAGTCACATAGACTTCTCTACAATGTTTTAATTTAAAATCTATTGTTGAAGGACACTTCTAAACAATGAACATGGCTAACACCTTTGGGAACTTATTCTAGAATTACACAACACCGTGGAAAAATCTAATTCCATAAAATACAGTAATTGGCAAGTCTTTAATAGCTGGTCCTTTGTCATACTTTGGTACCATTACACATAAATCTGTTATCAGACCCCCCTGGCTACATACAGAGCAGTGAGACAAGGGTATGCTGGAATATTCTTCTGAATGACCTTCCTATATTGTGGCTCTGCTGAGAGTTAATGAACTAGTTCTGAGAAGTAGCTCCATATGGAGTTCATGACTCCACACTCTAAGGCCCCAATTTATAATTTGCAGGTTTTTTTGTCATTCTTTTTTTTTGAATTGTGATATTCCTTGTATATTTTTTGTTCATAGAGCACGTGGTTCATGAATTTTGCACCAAGTCAAAACCGGTCTTTATTTTTGGGGCTTTATGAGATTTTTTTTTTAGCTTACAAAGTCACATGTGATGTAAATTGACGCAAACATTGCATGAAAAAATTCTAGTGAATATAAAATCACTCCAGGTAGGGACTGGTGTACAATTACATAATATTTGTATCTTTTCCACAAGTCACAAATGATGAATGAGCTGAAAACATCTGGAAGCGCTAAACTCCGTCCACCATGACAAACATACAAAACCCAAACACATATCAAATAGACTTTAAAAAGGTGCAAAAAAACACCTAAAGGTAGACCAAAAAAAAGTCACAAATTCAATAATGAATCATTCCCGGGAAGTCTGCAAGACTCAATACTGTTATTATAAATCCAGATAAACTATAAAACATATACAAATGCTTGTACTCTAGAGTAAGAGTAAACATTTGTAATTGGGAACAGCAGACGTCAATCTTTTATTTCTCGAGGACTCACTTTCTACGAGTCCGGCAATCCTTCCCGAGACAAAGGGCACCCGCGTGAGCTGCTCTCCTACTGGCGAAAGACATCTGTCTCACCTATAGGTAGCTGGCCTGAATATCAATGCCCCGATATTAAAAGTAATGTATCTCTTAAGGGCCCTTTACACGCCGCGACGGCAGGCTGGATACATCCCGCTACAGGCTACAAATGTAGCTTGTAGCGCCAATGTAGCCCGTCGCAGCGGCGTCTGAAGACGTGACGCTACAGCCGGCAACAGATACATCTGTTTCCTAGCTCTGCTCAAAAACTGATGGCTACAACGCCGATGGTAGCGAGCTGTATCGGCGTGTAAAGAGGCAACGGAAGGGAACTCGGGACAGCCTGCGATGTAGCTGCAATGTAGCTAAGGCGTGACCCTGGCTCCGTGTTACCACGCCCCATGTGCGATCATTGGTGGAAGCTGCTGCATGACGATTGGTAGTCGCTGCATAGGGAGGCATATTTAAAGGAGCTGACGAGTCACACTACACAATCGCTCGAACGTGCTGTATTACTCAGCCTCCTGCGTTGCCTGCCCAATCAGGATGTTATTGCTTCGTCCTATCAGCGTACGGACGGCTCGTAATCCACAATTGTGGCACGCCTATGTGCTGTCCCTGCTGCACCAGGTACGCCCATAGTAGCTGGTTATAGCGGTGTGTAAATGAGCTACAGCTGGCTACTTGAGACACCCGGCGATGTAGCTAGCTATAGATGTAGCGTGGCGTAGCGAACCTTGTGGCGGCGTGTAAAGAGGGTGCGTTGACCGTTTGTAACCGTTTGAGCGTGCTCGTGCACGTGAAGTAGCGGGATGTATCCAGCCTGCCGTCGCGGCGTGTAAAGGTACCCTAAGGCCCCTTTCACATCTAATGCTAGGCTGTTTTTTGCTCCATTTGCGTTTCTATGCGTTTTTACCACTAAAACGCATCAAAATGCATGCATGTGTTTTTGCCCCCATTGATTTTAATGGAAACGCATGCAAAAACGCATTCGTTTTTCCAAAGGCAGACCAAAACGTCACAAGCAACATTTGGTCTGCTTTTGCAAATGCATTTTTACATGCTTTTCCATTAAAATCAATAGGGGCAAAAATGCATGCATTTTCATGCGTTTTTAGCGGTAAAAACACATAGAAACGCAATTGGAGCAAAACGCAGCCCTGCATTAGATGTAAAAGGGGCCTTACATTTTTCCGTAATAATTTTTACCAACATAGGGTTAAATATTTCTTGTAATCTGTTTTTATTCTTTAATTGTAGATTTTTCATATTTTAATTACCTTATATGAATAGCCATCTTGCCTCAGTTCCTGTTAATCTTTAGAGATATGCGTTATAGAAGTCAGACATCATAACCATCTATTTTGAAGAGTGTATCCTGTGTTATGCACAGAGTTGTTATCTATCATTATATTCCTGCCTGTATCTATTATGACACAACATAAATATCTCCTATCTATTCTATTTATTGCCTAATGGTAGGCACAAGGTAATTATCACGCTTGCATGTGGACCCCAACTTACCCTGACAAGGGAGGGGTGTGATTAAAGGCCTACCATGTTTTCACCACAGCCATTGATGGTAAAATTGGACTTAGCTGCCGATAGATGCCAGGTGCGACTCCCAAGGCAGCGTCCAGGTCTGTGGTAGCTGAGTGGAGCTGGGTGACAGCAGGACTCAGGATACCAGAATCAGGCAGGATACCGGACTCTTGCACAATACCAGACATTTGCAGGATACTGCACTCACGCAGGATAAAACGCTGGGGCCAGGACACAGGAGAGGATTTAGAATACAGGCTGCTACCAGGACACAAGAACAGATTCAGGATTCAGGCAGGTACTGGGACACAGAAATGGATTCAGGATACAGGCTGGGACCGGGACACAGGACAAATTCAAAATGCAGATAGGATACGGGAATGGACACATGTATACAGGCAGGACAGGTCCAGAAACATGGACAGGACAGACACAAGAACTCTTTACAGGTCCATAAACATGAGGCTGGTATTGGAACACAGGCTGGTAGCATCAAAGAAGCTCAGGCAGGGCCAGTATTGGCATACAGGCTGAACCACTCCAGTAACACAGGCAGAAACGACACTGGAACTCATGCTGGATGGACAAGAAACACCGGGTGGACCAACACTAGAAAACAGACTGGATGGGTTAAGGTATACAGCAAGCACAGAACTGTCTACAGGCAGGGCTTGTCGTGTATATAGTCAGACCAGAGCAACAGTCTGAACCAACATAATAGGGCTAGGCCGGGAAGCTAAAGAGTTGCTCAGGCCCATGCCAACAGAGTTGCCAGGACACACGTGGGCAGCCATGCTGGAGAGCAGGGGACAGTGCAGCTTGAGCACGCCCACAAGGACAAATGGACGGCTGAGGAGGTAACGGCGTCGGTGTCCCTGCTGGGAGGAGGAAGAAAAGAGTGCTGGAACATCGGCGCTAGCAAGCACAAGAGCGCTTGCTTATTTAGGGATAGGGACCTTGATGTTACACTATCACTTGATACTTTAACTGTGAAAATTGATGTGATTTCTAAAAGAGACTATCTATGATACTGAAATTTGGACTGTACATACTTTGGTTTAAAGCAGATGTTGAAAATGTTCACCATTCGCATCCAAGCATACTTGTACATACCGTTGCATGTTGTTGAATGTGTTCCACAGGTCATCTGGAATAAAGTCTGAATTATTTTGCTGTATGTTCTTGTCACGCGCTTAAATGACGCTGACATTGCTGGATGCTGCTGTGTATGTTTGTCTTTAAAGGGAACCTGTCACCTGGATCTAAGCCCCTACACTATCACTACCTGTCCCTGCACCTTCCTAGCTGCTCCCTATCTATCCCTCTCTGAGCTAAATCCGCCCTATAAAACAGCAGAAAAATAACTTATAACTTACAGAAGTCCCTGAGGCTGGGGACTGAGAAGGCGGCGCCAGGCTCCATTCAGCCCCTCCTCCATGCAGCAGCACACGCCCCGCTGGGCTGCGTTATTCTTTCTTCATCGCCGCCTCCTCCATTTGGAATCTCCCACCCACTTTACACTGTAAGGTAGCGGTTAGGATCGGCACGACAGAAGGCAGTGACTCAGGTATTTACTCACACAGCACACAGTTCAGGTATTCACAGACCTCCAGATTCCGATGTAACAGGTCAGACTAACCCCCCGACCAGAATATACCCGAGGTATAAACTGGGCTAGCCCAGAATACACCCCCCTGGGCCAGAATATACCCTTGGTATATTCTGGCCTAACCCAAACTATACCCCGGGGTATAAACAGGCCTAGGCCAGATTAGAACTCTCCGTATACCACAGCAGCTGTAGATCAGGGCCCCAAGCCGTGCACAGGGCCCCAAGCAATGCATGAGGGCCCGAGGCAGCACAAGGTGGCCCCAGGCAGCAGAAAGTGGCCCTACGCAACATACAGGGGCCCCAGGCAGTGCATGGGGGCCCGAGGCAGCACACAGGGGCCCCAGGCTACACACAGGATCCCAGGCTACACACAGGGGCCACAGCCAGCATACAAGGGCCCCAGGCAGTACACGGGGCCCCAGGCAGCACAAAGTGGCCCCAGGCAGCACAAAGTGGCCCCAGGCAGTACTAGGGGCCCCAGGCTACACACAGGATCCCAGGCTACACACAGGGGCCACAGCCAGCATACAAGGGCCCCAGGCAGTACACGGGGCCCCAGGCAGCACAAAGTGGCCCCAGGCAGTACTAGGGGCCCCAGGCTACACACAGGATCCCAGGCTACACACAGGGGCCCCAGCCAGCATACAAGGGCCCCAGGCAGCACAAAGTGTCCCCAGGCAACATACAGGGGCCCCAGGCTACACACAGGATCCCAGGCTACACACAAGGGCTCCATGCAGCATACAAGGGCCCCAGGCAGCACACAGGGGCCCCAGGCAGCACAAAGTGACCACAGGCAATATACAGGGGCCCCAGGCAGTGGGCCACCCGGGGCCACTTTGTGCTGCCTGGGGCCCCTGTGTGCTGCCTCTGGCCCCCATGCGCTGCCTGGGACCCCT